>JAGFZM010000011.1:1265756-1279156 GCA_017657215.1 Limnothrissa miodon
TTGTGATTCTTATTTTTTTTGTGTTTCTCAATTTTGTTTTTGTGATTAGTTTTTGGTTAATGTGGTTTGCACTTCAGGGCCACCGTACATCAGAGTGTTCGATTGTATAGTGTGAGAACATGAATCATAAGCTACGAACATTTAACCTCTGCGGTTCAGTCGCACAGTTTGAGCAGGAGCTGAATGACACGATTGAAAAAATCGCACAGTGTATGCCCAGCCTTTGGCTTACCTTAATTCTTAATACCTTCATTCAACAATAACAAGGTAAATGTGGTTTGACATTCTATAATCCCTTTAAGAAGGAAAGGAGAGAAACTCCTGGCCTGAGGACATGTTTTAAAGGGGCATCACAGCTCAGATGAAGGGTAATGAAAGCCATGGCCTACATGGCTTCTGTGAAATTCCAGCCCTTGTACAAAGCTTCACATTGTTGGTAGTGAAAAAAGCGAGGAGGACAGACAATGACAACCTCAGATTGGAAACTAGACCTGCTGATCCTGGAAGAGTGGTGTGTAAGGACATCCAGTGCAGGAGGTAGACTGACAGGGACAGGGTTACTCAGACCCACTGTCCAAACACACTCACTGTGAGAAGAGCTGGGAGTCCTTGCTTGCCAGCAAGCTGTGGACTTTGCTCTCAAAGCGAAGACGCAGGGAACGGTTATGGACCCTAATGATGTGTTTGATCTTGATGCCAGTGATGCCATGCTTTGCATAGTCCCATGCACAGAAACGAGACAGAAGCAGGTCATAACAGGAAGTGAACCTGAGAAAAATGAAAAAGGGAAAGAGGGATTTTTGATGACAGAGTTGTAAAGGGAGAGTTATGAAGACATTAGAGAAAAGTCCTTTACATCTGTAATCGTCTAAAGCCTTTTTTCTTTGGTGCAGTCTTTGATGATAAACCTTTATCCACATCTGTGAAATTAGAGTGTTTTTTTGATATATTCATTAGGATGTGATTGTGTGTACCAGGGGTCGCTAATGCTGCCCTCTTCAAAACGGACGTTGCCCACTGTCTCCAGTTCCAGCACCAGGAAATGCTCCATCATCTCCTTCCTGTCGGTAGCCAACTTCACCTCACGCTTGTGCTGTGCCTGCACTCTGTGTGACACACACACACACATACACACACACACACATACACACCATGAAACACTATCACCATCCTTAATTCAGTTAATTAAAAATGAGTCGGATCAAATGTGAGGAGTCTATGTCAGGAGGCCTAATAAGGTATGAGTGAAGCAGTGGATACGGATCCTTTACTGAGCAGAATCAGAATTAATACGGCTCAGTAATTTGCAAATCTTATTTAACACTGACTAAAGGAGAATCTTTTTTCAGTTTGCAAGGACCAAGGGATACATTAATAATAAAAACATGAATGTATTTCAGTATCTCAACAAACTCATGAAATTGTCTAGTCTGGCTTCCGCAACTAATAAGCTCGTACTGTAGGAACTTAGTCTGGCAAACCTACCATAAGGCAGGTTAAGAGACGGGCTTAACCTGCATCTATCAGATGCCTCACTGGGGCTGGGGGGGAAAGCTCATTTCTCATTGGTTCCCACTTTTTTGGGAACGGAAATGTTCTAACACGGCAGCTTCACCAGACTGACTAGTTCGCGAAATTCAATGTAGCGTCACAGAAAGTAAGGGGGCGCCCAGGCTAGAAATTGACCCCACTCAAACATGATATAAATAACAATGTGAGCATTTACATGATGTAAATAATAATGTTAGCATTTACAGTTATTTATAAGAAATTTCTGACAACTTTGGCAAATGACTTATACTTACAAACATTATAATGAAATTCACTTAAACCTCAGTTAGCCTCAATCATATGTCATATTTTTCAAGAATGTCTGACTCCACACACACGGAGGTAAACATATCTCTGTCATGCTCTCAGACATTGTCTTACTCAGTTGATGCTTGCCTGATCTATTCATCTCGGTTTCTGTCTCATCAATTAGTAATGTCTGTCACAGCACGGGCACATAACAAGCATGACTTACTCTTCCATTCTTTGGTTCCAAAGGCGCAGCCTCTCTCTGAGCGCTTGCAGTTTACTCAAAAGCTTCTGCTCCTGGCCCAGATCGCGGCTTAGCTCAGACGCTGTCTCACTGGGGTCTCCTGAACCTTCCGTCACCGGGGGCGGTGCCTCCTCCCAGGTGCGCGCCAATCGCTTGCCGGAGACCTGCATCTCAGAGAGTTCTATCTCCAGCTTCAGTCAAACAGATTCACAAAAGAAGTTGTTGCAAGAGGCATTATAACTGCATTAGAGGTCTCAATGCTTTCCCAGTTGGCAAAACATTCTCTTTTTTGTTTGTAATTGTATCTCCTACCAAACTTAAAGGAGAATTCCGGTGTGACTTGGACCTGGACTATACTGGAAGCTGTTACCGAGTACAAACATATATCCAATGCTCACCTCCGTTCACCCCCAGCATTCCGCATTAAACCCTTTTTAGCCAAAGCTTTCATTAACCTTACACTGCTAGCTATAGGAGCATAGCTTTGCCTATGCAGATAAATCGCTATTTTTACACCATTAACAAAGTAACTCCACACTTCATTGGGGCCCTGGCATTTAAAACAAGACAATGAGAACTTTGAAAGTAAACAGGTACTTTATTAAAAAGACCGTTAATATAGACAGTACCTTCACGGAATTTTGTGGTCACCGCCATCTTAAAATTAAATCACGATAAGTCAATTGACGAACAGATAGGACAGGCGATCAGACTGAAAATTATATTCTGTAGAAGTGCTTGGATTTCAGCTGAAAATATATGGTGACTGTCTACATGAGCACTAAAGCACCAACAAATGATGAAACTTAAAGGGATAGTTCGGTTTTTAACACTTTGAGCCCCTTTCACAGGTTGTCTAAAATGACACCAAAATCTTGATGATTGCTCCTGTCTCGGCTATTTGGGAAATATAGAATCGCCTCTGCCTGCCTTTAAAATGGCTAGCAATGGGCATGTGTTGTTTCTATCCTTTGAAGACTGGTTTTTAAAAAGTGCTACTCATGGAGTGATTAGTGGCGTTTGCTGATGTTCCAACCCAAGTATTGTAGCAAAATACAGTTTCTGTCATGTTTTATTTGCCATTTTGTAAGTTCCAAAGGGATCTATTTGCTCCTTCATATTAACAAAGTACCAAATAAAACATGACGGAAGCTTTATTTCGATACGATACATGTTTTGGAACATCATTGAGCACCTCTAACCACTTGGTGAGTAGCACTTTTTTAAAACCAGTGTTTTACGGATAGAAACAACACATGCCCATTGCTAGCCATTTTGAAGGGAGGCAGAGGCAATTCTACATTTCCCAAATAGCCGAGACAGAAGCAATCGTCAAAATTTCGATGTCAACCACTTTATTGCATTTTAGACAACCTGTGAAAGGGGCTCAATGTGTTAAAAACCGAACTATCCCTTTAAAAGAGTTTGACCAAAGACATTTATAAGTTTGTAGCTTGTCAATTGACTTATCATGATTTCATTTCAAGACGGTGGTGACCGGGAAATTCTGAGAAGCTACTGTCTTTATAAACTGTCTTTTTAATAAAGTACCTGTACACTTTCAAAATTCTCATTGTCTCGTTTTAAATGTCAGGGCCCTCAGAAGTCTACCAGTGAAGTGTGGAGTAACTTTGAACCTTGTTAATGTTGTAAAAATATCGATTTAGCTGCATAGGCAAAGCTGTGACCCTATAGCTAGCAGTGTAAGGTTAATGAAAGCTTCGGCTATAAACGGTTTAATGCGGAATGCTGGGGGTGAACGGAGGTGAGCATTGGATATGTTTGTACTCGGTAACATCTTCCAGTACAGTCCAGGTCCAAGTCACACCGGCCTTCTCCTTTAAGAACAAGTCCAACCCCAAAAATCAACAGAGAATGACAGTCCCCCAGTCTAACTGTCCAGCTTACCGTCTTTAGGGTACAGGTGAGCATGTGGATTCTGTCCTGGGGAAGCTTCAGACGACAGTTCCTCTGCTCCACCAGCCCTGCCTGAGTCTCTGCCAGCTGTCTCAGCACTAGACGCACACGCATGCTGTAGTACATCATCTTCTTCAATACAGTGGACTACAAAGGAAGCATTAACATTAACACATAGTGTTCATTCGCTTAATTGCTCATGAACTAGTACACTTGGAGAAGAATCCCATAATTACTTAAGTGGCAGTATTTGTTCATTTGTTGAGACGCCTAGGCTAGAGTTCAGTTTTACTCAGCTCAGCACACCATTAAAACAGCAGGTGGAAATCCAAGCAAGTTAGTTCAAGTCTATTTTCTATTTTTCAAGTCTATTTAACAGTTGGATTGCATATACACATCAACATTTTCTAATGCTTGCTTTCTCTCTTTCTACACAGAGAGAGAGAGAGAGGGAGAGAGAGAGAGAGAGAGGGTACCTCACCTCTGCTGCATCTTTGACCTGTTTGCTGGAGATGTGGTGTGTGTCTAGGCGCTGTAGTCGAGGTAGGTGGTAGAGTAGGTGAGTGGCATAGTTGTACAACAGACAAACAGGATTAGGCCCAGACTGAGGGTCTTGCAGACCCAACTCCTTTAGCTGGCCCAGAGCTGCAAGAGATGTCAGTTCCTGCACACAGGACACACAAAATTAAATGTATATGTTCTAGATAAGAAAATGATTCCTTCTGACTTAGATTGGCATAGTATTAGTATTTTGTATTAGTATTAGTAGTCCTAACCATCTTAAACAATGAGGCATGTAAAAAGATAGTAATTGCCATAACCACCTTAAATGAGCTGATTTGGTTTCCTGAGAGATTGAGGTTTTGTAAATTGATGTTAGGATCCAGACTGTGTCCTAAAAATCAGTCATTAAAATGTAATTGTTTTGTAAATAGTTAAAAAAAAAAAACATATCACACCATGATAAGAATAGAATAATGGAAAAGAATGATACCTACCAATCCGATTTATGGCATTTTCTGCTAGGTTTAGTTCCTTAAGCTTTTCTAATGTTTCCAGTCCCTTCAAACGTGTAAATAAGAGCACATAAATTTGGAAAACATCTTTATTATGATTGAAACAGCCTAACATATCAATGTAATAACTACTGTAAAGGCCTACTGTATGTATGCTTGTTGACAGTAGAATAACTGGTAACACCTGAGCTGCTATTAGCCTACCTCTATCTTGGTAATGAGGTTATTGTTGAGCCACAAAACTTCGAGGTTCACCAGTAGTTCGAGATCTGTAATCTCACTTATGCGATTGTCATACAGATACAACATCTGAAGCTGAAGGCAGTTATGCAATCCGGATATTTCCTGGATAAGAGAACGCATACTTAGCACAACACAACACAAACCACTGGTAGGATTCTCCATATGTGCTCGCTGTCATCTGAAAAATTGATTGTGTGTGTGTGTGTGTGTGTGTGTGTAGAGCAGTCGACAGGCAGCATCTCTACCTTTTCATCGTTTGTGTTGCTCTCTAAGAAAACTGCGAGGGTGAATAAAAAGGATGTGACAAAATACCTTCAACTGGCATTCTGCGACCCAAAGTTCTCTGAGTAGAGGACTGTGCTCAAGTCCATGAATTTGGGTCACGCTCTGACCCATGATAACGAGTTTCGTGAGGCGTGGGAAGAAGGAGAGACCAACCATGCGTGGGAACCCAGAGAAGAAAACCTCTAGCGAGGAAGCACCACTTCCATCTTGACATACTTTCTCATATGACAAGCCATTTGCAGAGCACTGTAACGCATAGTTTAATTACTTTAGAGACAGAGATTATTTAAGACAGTATTTAAGGCAAGGTTTTAAACTTACCAATTCTTTTATGATCTCTTCATCTCCAAATTGACGCTGCTTTTCAATCATACTTTACTACCTTCAAAAACATTAGATTAGATAGAGAAACATTCAGATAAGGCTATTATTCATGCGCTGAACAGTTATCTCCAGACATATTCAAATAAGTAAACGCATATCCATTTGTTGTTTTGTAGAAAATACGTAGGTTAAGTGAACGTTGGCTATACTTTCAAGCTGTTGACGTTATTAATAATTCAACTAAGTAATTTAACAAACTTTCTGATCAGCATCAGATATTGGATCCAGAACTTACTGCTGTCAAATGTGGTGAAACGTAATCGTTAGATGTGAGCAGAGACAAAGCATACTGCTGTTTCTGTACTCAAACGTCTTCAAGTAACAAGTCCACTCCACGAGGAATATCCCCCGCAATGTTTGTCATCAACGGGTAACTAAGAGCGTTGCTGGGGAGCCATATTGAAATCTGTGACACACATTTTAGCGTCCAGTAGAGGGCGAACAATTAACACTTAACAATTAACACTGTCTGCCTACAACATATCATTTTTAGACAATTTACTAGAATATTTCCAACAAATTATGTGACTAAATATGCATGCGTGAAACTTCTGTGGAAAACCTAAAGCCAGGCGTAATATCTAACAAGATAGATATCTAAGTGTATAGGGCCTATAGCAATAGTGCCTGGGTAGGCATTTCCATGCAAAGTGTGCTTTTTCGTTTCCCACATCTATAACGCTACTAAATTTAAATTGTAAATGAGTAAGCCTTGGTAGGCTATAATGGGCTGCCAACCCTCCCAAATAATCCGGGACATCTCGCAAAATGGGTGATTTTGATCTCCTTCTAGCGTCAATAACAGACAGCAAAACTCATGCACACTGCTATGATACACTAGCCAGGCTAACGCCGCCTAGTGGTAACAGTTAATTTCATTAACCTACATACTAGTCAGGGAAGTCACGATAAGCTTTGGTTTTCTTCGACAAGAAATCGTGTCGGCGAATCAGCGAACAGATCGAGGGCTAAAGGCGATGACGTTGAACTCTAGCGCCCAATTTGAAATAGCATACGTCACGACCAAGCAGCCATTGGTTGAAGCAGAAAGTATCCCGCCCACCGTCATGAAAACGAATGCCTATGGCTGGTTCTCAGACGCTTTGCACGAAGTGAAACAAAGTGAAAGCGGATGATCATATCAGGCTAATGATACACTATTGTTGGTCTGAATGTGGGCACGGCCACTGGTGAGCAGTGACAAAATTGAAATGGCAAATGGCATACACAAGACTAATGACATGCCTGGAAAATCATCAGCTGGTTATTAAAAACATGCACATGATGGAGCCAATAACTCAAAAATATGAAAAGCATCCCTATGTTTACATATTTAGACTTTAGGCCTAGTCTAGACTTTAGACTATTTACTGCCTCCTTAGAGATGGTGCACAGTTAACCATCACTCCTCATGGGTCTTATTGGGAAGAACTCTGCTGTTACCTCCTGGCTTGGTGACCACTGACCATACCTGCAGTGATGTTGGTTTGCCAAACATAATACCATAGATATGCTGCTATTATAATATTTACATTTACATTTACATTTATGCATTTAGCAGACGCTTTTATCCAAAGCGACTTACAAAACGAGGATAACAATCAAGCTACATAGCAGAAACCTTAAGGAGCATAGTGCTAGGGGATAGTGCTTCAGTTCATTTTAGTGCTAGGATAGAAGATGTTCTCTGAATAGCTGGGTCTTTAAGAGCTTTTTGAAGGCCTCCAGAGATGGCCCTGTTCTGATTGTTTTTGGTAGGTCATTCCACCAGCGTGGGACGACACATGAGAAGAGTCTGGATTGCCTTGGGCGAGGTGCTGGGACTGCCAGTCGACAGTCATTGGAGGACCGGAGTTGTCGGGGGGTAGCCTGAGCTTTTATGAGAGCGCTTAGATAAAAAGGGGCAGATCCTCTAAGCACTTTGTAAGTCAGCATCAGTGATTTGAATTTGATGATAATATTATGATGAGGTAGGAGTCCAATCACTATGGCTGGTGCAGAGAGTCCTGGGTGAGGTGCAGATGTCGTTGCCTGGGATTTGCTGAGAGGCTTTGGAAACTTGCTCATGAGCTGGTGGGAAATTAACTTTTAGTGTCCCTCTGGTGTTTCCCCTGACACTTCATATGGAGTGGAATGAAGACTGGAGTAAGGGTGGGCTAGTCTACTTTGTGCAAGGTAAGTCAAGACCCTTAGGACTAAGCAAGAAACTGCTCTGTGAAGTCTGTGTGAAGGTCCATCATTATGCTGCCCTAAGGAGTCCTGAGGTGTGGAGGTGTCTGGGGCAGAGTTGGCTATTTTATGGAGGTCTTTCTATAAGCCTCCGAGCAAGGCTATGAGAAGTGACTCAACAGATCTTGTGGAACTAAATATGCTTATCACAAAATGGTCAGTGACACTGAAAGCTGTCCCATAATACAGTGAGAATAAGGTTTGTTGTCTTAGCTTCAATGCTTCAATAACTACCGCCCTGTGGCACTGACACCCATCATCATGAAGTGCTTTGAACGACTAGTCATGTCACCAGTGTTGGGAAAGTTACTTTGGAAATGTAATGTGTTACAGTTACAAGTTACTCTATCTAAAATGTAATAGTAGTGTAACTATTTCAATTACTTTAACAAAGTAATGTAACTAATTACATTTGATTACTTTTTAATTACTTTCCCACATTTTGAATGAATTTTGTCAGCTTTTAATCATTTCCAGTTTTTAAAACCATGGATTACCCTTTAAGTATTAATCAACACTGTCTGCTGTAAAGATCCATACAAACTCCTTAGACTTCAGTGCATTAACTAGAGGTTGTCTATTTTGTGTGATTGCTAGCTCATTTTTACTTTTTAGACCAGGGATGGGCAACCGGCGGTCCTGGACAGCATGCGGCTCTTTGCTTGGTCTCTTGTGGCTCTTGCATTAATATTGAAATTTTTGTTTGCGTGTGTGTGTTCGCTTCCCAAATGTGCATGTGTGTGAGATGAAAATACAGTCAAGTGTTCTGGCAGGGGGCAAGATCATTTAAGTAAACCATTCGTTAATTTCGCTCTCAAAATGGCAGGGAATAAATGCACAGCAAAGTGAAAATATGAAGATAAACAGGACGTTTGAAACGGGGGAGTTTATAGTTTTTTGTTGAACGTAATGGCAAATCATTCTGCCTTACATGGTGCGTGGGTGGGTGTGGGTGACAGAAAGGGGTGATATTAATGTGTGCCCATGTATGATGTGGCCCTTGCGGTAACACAGTAAAAATGTGACTCTTGGTCTCTGACTGGTTGACCATCCCTGGGCTTGGCCAACACTGAGTTTCTATCGGACATTGCAGTCATCAGTGCAGACTGCTTAGTAAAGTGGGTGGAGTTTCCAATTCAAACATGACGACAAATGTTTCACCGCAGAAGATATGTAATTTGAAATGTAATCCTGAATATTTACTTAATGTAACTGTAATTTAATTACACAGTTTTTCAGTGTAACTGTAACTGATTACTGTTACTTTTATTTTGTAATTAAATTACGTAATTTTGTTACATGTAACTAGTTACTCCCCAACACTGCATGTCACATATCAAATCCACCCTGCCTACCACCCTGGACCCATACCAGTTCGCATACAGAGCGAAACGTTCTACAGAGGATGCAATCTGCTTTGCCCTCCACCCAGCCCTAACTCACCTGGACAAGAAAGACTCATATGTGAGAATGCTGTTCATAGACTTCAGTTCAGCATTCAACACCATAATACCACAACAACTCATCTGCAAACTGGACAAACTGGGCCTCAGCACCTCCATCTGCAACTGGCTACTGGATTTCCTCAGCCAGAGGCCTCAAGCAGTGCGTGTGGGCAGTAATGTACAGGGGCTCCACAAGGCTGTGTGCTCAGTCCGCTGCTCTTCACCCTGCTGACACATGACTGCACACCAACCTACAGCTCCAACCACCTTGAGAAGTTTGCAGACGACACAACGCTGGTGGGGCTCATCACCAAGGGCGATGAGACCCACTACAGGAAAGAGGTTGAGCTCCTGACCACGTGGTGCAGAGACAACAACCTCCTGCTAAATGTTAGCAAGACCTAAGAGGTTATTTTCAACTTCCAGAGAGGTCACACCGGTCACCGCCCGCTGACCATCGACGGCGCTGCGGTAGAGAGAGTGAGCAGCACCAAGTTCCTGGGGGTGCACATCAGTGAGGACCTCTCCTGGACTACCAACACCACATCACTGACCAAGAAAGCACAACAGCGCCTCTACTTCCTGCGCAAACTCAAGCGGGCAAGCGCACACCACACATCCTGACCACATTCTACAGAGGAACCATTGAAAGCATCCTCTCCAGCTGCATCACTGTGTGAGGCGGTAGTTGCACTGACTACAACAGAAAAGCTCTACAACGCATCGTGAGAACAGCTGAGAGGATAGTTGGCGGACCACTCCCCTCCCTGCAAGACATCTACACCACCCGCCTCACCCGTAAAGCCAACACAATCGTCAGCGATGCAACCCACCCCACACACTGTCTGTTCAGCCTACTGCCCTCTGGTAAGAGATACAGAAGTCTCCGCTCCCGCACCACCAGGCTCGCCAACAGCTTTATCCACCAGGCTGTGAGACTGCTGAACTCTCTCCCCTACCGGCTCCCAGCCAGCGGAACCACCAGACTGGCAGGAGTATAGGAAGACAGATTGCACTCCACCCCCCCCCCCCCCCCCCCCTCACCACACACACTCCCCAACAAGGGAACAAACACTCTGAACCAAGAACCAAAACAACACTCTGGACTGAAAAATAACTACCTCTGCATTGCAATTGCACACAGCTGCTGCTATTTATTCAAGTATTCTTTTTTACTACTATTTATATACTACTACTGCTGCTACAATCTTGTGTTGCACTAAGACAACAAACCAACGCTGCTGGAACACTTACTTTATGTTATGTCTTGTCTTATATATACTGTATGTATGTTATGTCTTGTCTTATATATACTGTATGTTTACCTAAGTATAATGCCTTAAGCCTACTTGCACTTTTTTTTACTTAACATTACCTTATTGTTTAGAATTGTTTTTTGGTTGTGCATCTGCACTTTATTGTCGTCAACGTCTACGCATGGGACAAGTGTGAAACGCAATTTCGATTCATTTGTATGTCAAGTACATGTGAAGAAATTGACAAATAAAACTGACTTGACTTGACTTACTAGTGGTGCAATTGTTTGGGCTGTAACACCAAAAACTGATTGAATAAAGAAGTGGTAAGCCTCTCTCTTTCTCACTCTCAATCTTCCTCTCCCTGTCTTATAGCTTATATCTACACATGCATGTGCAGTTTGGTCACAATCACTGAAAAGTAGACTGGCCTAATTTCCTTCTTCTGTTGTTCCATGCTACAACCACCTCTGCTGAGATTCATCCCTGCCTTCCTTCACCTGATCACGCGCTGCAGCTCCACGGGCGACCCGTGACAAGACTATCCCAACTTTCAGTTTTCCCTGCAACTTGCCACCTTCTCTATTTGACTACATGAACCCCCCAAATGATCCCCTATGATTTTTCTCACCCTTGGCCTGTAGCAGACTGCTGCTATACTGGCCAGGCATGAATCCTCTTAATAATGTGGGATATTGGGATTTTGATGGGACCATTATGATGGTATTAAAACCATGGATTTTAGAACTGTCATCTGAGAGACTGCAAATTTGCAACCTTGCATGACCGTAGGCAGTTGGGTTATCCCCTTGAGCCATGGATGCGCCTACGGTTTATTCCTAGACCACAACAGATGTAAAATAGGCAGTTTCGCCTTGTCCCTGTTGCTGTGAAACGCTACGAGACATTACTTCTTTATAGTGCGCTGTATAGATAACATTTAATTTAATTAATTTGACTCTGCAGCGGGACCAATGGCATTCTTAGGGGTAAATGCCCATCTCACTATTGCAGACCCTGATTGTCCCACTATTGGGACCCTGATTGTCCCAAACGTAGGTCTTTTTCGTGCATCTGGTTACCACTTGGATATCTATTTTTCTATGTGGCAGTATCTCTACCTGTTAAAATAAATAACACATTTAATTAGGAGTTACATGATTAAGCTATATCATGAAACATTTTACTGGTGAATGCAACTGTGAGACAGACAGCAAAGACACAGAGATGATTCCAACAGAGACACAGACAAGACGACAAACAGAAACAGGTCAGAAGAGCAACTCAAATAAAATGTGCACAAACAGTGATCACAGACAGACAAAACCGTCTACACCCTTTAATTGACAAGTTTTAAATTATATGATTAAATATTTGATAAAAATTAAATCAAAGTTATAATAAATTGTTAAACAGACAACTGAAAATAACAACAGAGAAAGACAATATTATGACAATGAAGATACACTTTTAATTTTTACATGTCAGTCAAAGTTAGGCCTTTTCAGGGTATGTTGCAGGTTGTGGTGCTATTTTAAGAAAATGAACAAGTGCAGTAGTGGCTTGTCCTTTTACACTGTGAAATGTGTACATTTATTGTATGAAACCTTGCAGTTTCCATTATTTCATTCCATACGTCAGGAGAGTATGCTAACCCCTGGAAAGGCGTGGGGGATGCGCGTCGACCTGGACAGACAACTCGGCTTCCCAAGTGAGATTGTGCAGTCAACCCTTAGGCCAGACACTGTGATGTGGTCCGTGGCTGTCAAACGTGTCCTCATCATTGAGTTAACTGTTCCCTGGGAAGAAGGAATACCAGCAGCACACGAGTTCAAGCGGCTTAAGTACACTGAGCTGGCAGCAGAGTGCAGAGAGGCAGGGTGGGCAGCATCCATACACCCAGTGGAAGTTGGGTGCAGGGGGGCTTCACCGGCAGGTCAGCAAATCCAGCTTCTCTGCACGGTTGGAACAACAGGGGCAAGACTGCAGCGTGCAATCAAAGAGCTAGCAGAAGAGGCAGAGAAAGCAAGCTACTGGTTGTGGCTAAGGAGGAAGGACAGTAGATGGGGGCAGACACCCCATTAGGGTAGGATGCATGGGAGTGGTAGGGAGACATCCCAAACAAACCACTTGCCCTCCCCCCACCTGGAGATGTACTGGCTAGGGGGCGAAACATCAGAGAAAGGTGGCACCTGGTGGCACCAGAGGACCCTGCATCTGACCCAAGGGCACTGGAGGAGGTGCGTCAGGCAAACGCCAAGCAGGAAATACCACCTTAACCTGTACGAACTGTCAGATGCTGTGTGCATGCACCTGCAAGAAAGTGTCACTCATCTGACAACCATGCTACCTGTTGTTTGGTGTCCATGCAGACTCCAAATAGACAGCCAAATAGATATCCAGTTGAATTACACACACTCATATGAAGAACCCATATGAAGAACAGTGGTCCCACTGAGAAACCAATATCATGAAAAATAAGCTAATAATGGATTGAAAAAAAGACAGAGAAAAATTTAAGACAAACTGAGGCAGAGAGAGAGAGAGAGAGAGAGAGAGAGAGAGAGAGAGAGAGAGAGAG
>JAGFZM010000011.1:1279166-1326821 GCA_017657215.1 Limnothrissa miodon
AGAGAGAGAGAGAGAGAGAGAGAGAGAGAGAGAGAGAGAGAGAGAGACAGCTAATGCAAATGTTAGTGTAGTCCCTCCCTGTTCCAAAGACTCTCCCCTCCCTGTGTTCCCTTTTTATCTCTCTCTCCTTTTGTGTGTGGATATAGCAGCTGTTTCTCTCTCTCTCTTTCTCTGCAGACATGGGCTCCACAGGTCAGTGACAGCTCTGAGGGTTAGCTACCAGGCTACCAGGGTTAGCCTGACTTCATGTTGTTTGTCAAAGATCAATAGAATTTATTTAACTGTTTGATAAATGGGGTGCTAACCATGCCTGTAAGTGCAGTAAAGTTTCCGTTTTTCTTGTGGGTGTTTTGCTTGGCTGGATGTTTTGTCTAAAATGGTTGTGTGTCATTGCTTGCCGCAGTTTTTAAACCTGTGATGTTGCTCTGCCATATGTTCTTCTTACCTTATTTCACATGCACATACATTTCTTCTGATAAGATAACCCTTTCCCCCCTCCACACACACACACACACACACACACACACAAACACACACATATTTATTTGATTGTATTGTAAGGGTATTCCATTTTTTTGGTTTGATGTATTTATTGGCTTTTCATGTATTGATTTACATTCACTGTCATGGTGTATCTGACAGCCAATACAGCGTGAAAGTATGTCATATTCAAGTGTACAATGAGAGCAGCTGATGTTCCTGCCTCTCAGTTTCTGAGAGTGGTCTATATTTAGTGGTGGAGAAGAGGGACACACACTCGCAGCAGAGCAGTCGGCCTACACACACACACACTCATGCAAGCAGTTGAAGTGTGACCGCTTCCTGCTCAGGAAGGTTCAGCTCCCAAACATGGAAAGGGAAAAAGAACTAAGTGATGCTGAAAAAAGTAGTGAATAATTCCATTGCATTCTGCTGCGTTGGAAATTCCTCTGTTGCAGTCATTACCAGGATGTCAATTGAATTTTGTGTAATATGAGCTGAAAATGTGTGAAACTATTTGCTTAAGATCCATGGTTAATGCTAAGGACAAGGTGTGCTATCTTGTATGTCTGTTACAGGGTTTCTGTCTCTCTCTTGGAACAGAGGTTTACCTCCACTGCTCAAGTCCTGATTTGTTTAGTGACATTTCCGGCGTTGTGTTTGCTTGGTGAGGTTTCTGCTCTGGTCAGAACTTGTTGGCTGATTAGACTGTATATATCTGTAGTCCGCAGCACCTGTGTATATATGACTGTGTATATATCTTTAGTCCGCAGCACCTGTTTGTTAATCTTGACAGCAAGCATCACGTCCGGATTGTATTGAATGTATGTGACTGCCAGGCATAATGTGCTTATAATATAAGAAAAAATGGTATAGAACAGTGCAAGTTTAACACATGTGTGTTAAAACTGTCCTAGCCCTTCCGCTTGTTATCATCTGATGTCTTAGGTAGCCAGGGGGTGCCCTTACCAGAGGGCTGATGGGTCAGTACGCTCTAAACTTCTATTGCCCTCTGGCTCCCACTTGCTGATACAGCAAAACTATTTCTACTACATGTGCCAATTATTAACCAGACGTGCCGTGCTGGGTAGCTGGGAAGCACATCAGCATGGAGCAGGTGGCCCATGCAAGCCCACACATTCACTTTCTCGAGCAGGGTCCTTATCCGTCGGAGGAACTGGAAGTATACTGCAGCTAATGTGGGATTACCGTAGTTTGTTGCCATTGCACAGGAGGCTAGTGTACTGTAAGAATAACAATTGAGGCAAAGAGCAGAAAGGTATGCATCAGGGATGTACATTTATTAACGTTGCACAGGCCTGTAAAACAACATTTCAAAATCTCTCTTTTTGCCTCTCTCTCTTTCTCTATGTCTCCCTCCATGTAGTGATGGAGTTGCTTTACTGGAGGGACCCGCGGAATACCGGTCTGGTGTTTGGGAGCATGCTGCTGCTGCTGGTCTCCCTTACCCGCTTCAGCGCACTGAGTGTGATGGCGCATGTGGCGCTGGCTGTCCTCTCCATCACCATCAGCTTTAGGGCCTACAAGTCTCTCCTGCAAGCTGTCAAGAAGACAGATGAAGGACATCCCTTCAAGTCAGTCAGACTGAGTGTTGGGTTGTGAGGCATTTTCTGTATTTAGAGTATATAGAGTATAAACATAGTCTGGTTTTCCACTTGATGGAAGTCTACGAAAGCTTAATTCATGTAGCCTACAAGAAAGCTCTGAGTAAGAGAAGTAATGGGGGGTGTACAAGTAAAAGAGAAAGAAAATGAAAGAGTGCTATGTGATGGTAATGCATGCTCCCTCCACAGGTCATACCTGGAGTTGGAGGTTGCTCTGACTCCAGAACAGATGAACTTCTATATTGAAAAGCTGCAGCTCTACCTGAATAGCACTCTTGTGGAACTACAGAGATTGTTCTTGGTGCAAGACCTGCTGGACTCCATAAAGGCAAAAAAGTCCAAGTCACTTAAGCAGTTTAATAATTAGAGTACACATTCATATCAGTTCTTTGTAAGTCAATGCGCCCAGAGTGTAAAAGGTAGCTGTACTGCTATGGTTCTTACCGAGATCATTGAAGTGTGGCGAAAGGTTGTAAAGCTGGTACTATGCTAATTACAATGACACCAATTTGCTCTGTCCCATTTTTCATAATATGCACCCAATACCCATACCATATTACAACTCCCATCAAGGACTTGTTCAGTTATAAATAATTGTGTGTGTGTGTGTGTGTGTGCGCACGTGTAGTTTGCTGTATTGATGTGGCTGCTGACACACCTTGGGGCTGTTTTTAATGGTCTGACTCTTCTTATTATTGGTGAGTTTACCCTGAAGGTCACATAGCACTTTAACTTTAATAGCTTTAGTCTATTTCTAGTATTTGTTTTTCTGTAAAAGCACATTGAGCTGCCTTGTGTATGAAATACACCATCTTAACACATTTTGCCCTGCCTTCCCTTAGCAAATGGCACAAATTGTGATAGTACTATTATCAGTCTATTCAGTGTTCTAATGCTGATCTTTTTTCACAAACCATAAGTACCTGATCACACACTCACACAGACAAACAGCAAAGCACAGCACCCAAACTTGAAATCACTGCAAAAGACATATCCATATCATAAATAGTAACTGTCTTTCTTTCGCACTTAGCTTTGGTGGCCATGTTTACTCTACCCATCGTTTATGAGAAACACCAGGTGAGTCTCTCAGTTAGCATGTTCTGTGTGTGTATGCATGTAGAGTGCATATAGATGGAGCATGGATACGTTTGTATTTGAAGACAAAAACTATTGTAAGAGTCTGGTAGGTTTTAAGAATAATGTGTAGTAGCTAATGGTGAGGTTTGATGAGAACATACTGACTTCCATTTCTCTTCCAGACTCAGATAGACCATTGCTTGGCTGTGGTAAAGAATAAAGCACAAGTGATCTTGGTATTGTAAGTCTTGACTTTAAAACACAGACACCAAATGAAAGTGAAAGTCAGGGTGGCTAACTAGGACACATTTGGTCTACATGATGCTGACTGCCATTAACCTGCTGAAATTGCATTGTGATGTTAAATTCTGTACTTCAATATAAATAAACTCTCTGTAAATGAAACCTCTGCATCAGAGGCAAATCACAGAGATCAATTCTTGCATAAGAAAAACATAGCAGTAAGGAGTGGAATTTCCAAATCGTGTGACTGAATGAAAAACAGTGAAAACATTTTTTTTTTTTTTACTTTTACCTTGAGAGCGGCACAAAGACCGTTCCTGTCAGCCAGAGCAATTCATGGTTAGGGCTCCTCCTAATAATGGTTAGATGGCCTGTTTACTGATGGTTGCATCTGATTCACAGGATCAAATCGAAGGTCCCTGGAGCCAAGCCAAAGGCAGAGTGATGTCTCACCTTACAGCAGGCCCAAATTCAGCATTCCTTTATGAATGTCAGAAATGTGTCTTCCCTTTCTTGTCAGACATGTCATTTTTAAAATTACATAAAAATCACTTGAAATGCTTGAAAAGTGAAAACACTGTCAACTGCATGCATCTGAATAAATTATGATATGCTTTTCATCATTGTTAATCTTTTTGCCATTTAACTTATAAATTGTTATAATGTTTGAAACAATCAAATTGACTTTTTAAAGCACTCAACAACTATAGATAACTATGATATTCACCATAATGGCCATTCTTTGGCTTTTAAAATGAGCAACATCTGATTGAAATCAGAGACTGTAATTTACACAATACTTTGAATGCCTTGGGGATAGCTGTACTTGTACAAAGATGAAGGATAAATCTGATTGAGTTTGTTTTTCTGTTCTGACACTTTTATGTGCCTAGCATCATTTACCATTAAACTGATGTCTGTACATTTTGTTGTTTTGACCCTCAGCAAAAGTAGAGGTAATGTAAACAGTGTGTCAGATGAAGACATGATGGTGAATCTAAGAGTGACTAAAAAAAAGACAGCTAAAAACAGATGAAGAAAGCTAAAATTATGTAGAGCCTTTCCTTGTACCCTTGGCTCAAACCATTGTGTGAAACGCTTAGTCGAGGTCTAAGCCATTTGAGATTCTGTGCTATAAATAGCTCACAGATCATTAAGTTACCATAAATAAAACCCAAATTAGACTGCTTCCTTATGGCATGCATTTCTGATGTATATTTCAGATGAGCAGGGTGCAAAGGTCAGGCAAAGTCAAGGTTCCAGGACCATGTCCAGTGAGGCACAGGACAGGGCTTAAGGCAGGGCTAAGGGTGGGTTGAGGAATTACCTCTTGCTCTTCCTGAAGCAGTTGCCAACAACCTTCTTTAAGGTCAAGAGGGTATACGTGAAGTGGTCAGAGGTTAATGAGTCATATCAAGCAATTCACAGCGAGAAACAATATCTATATACAGGAAAACTGAGAGAATTTTACCATGCATCAGACATTAATGTCTTACTAAATGCTCTGGTGCACTATGAAATAAACTGAACAAACATACGACATACCATACAAAATATCTACCAATCTTGTCTTTTATTCACTTTGATAATTCATACAAAAATTCTCAGAGAAAAGTGATTTATTTTTTCATATAATAACTTTACATTCATTAGTTCTACCTCCAGTTAATTGGCATCTACATCACGTTGCTTCTAACAAGGGTGTGGTTAGATTTACTTGCTGGCATTTTGAAGAGGACCTAAATTAAACAGTTTACGAATCAGGTAGTACTGATGAAGATGTTCATCATGTGAAAGTCATAGTGAAGGCCAAATACAGGAAGTCAACCTGTAGCACATTGAATTGACGACTACATTCAACTGTGATTGATGCCTGTAGTGTATCAAATGTGTCGCTTGAGTGGTCACACAGTGACCAAAATCGTTCACGAGATTGGACATTCAAAGCAAGTGACAATGGAACCCCACCTCACAAAGGCGTGCGGTAATTTTCAACTTTGACTGCACGGTACATCAAACCTAAAAGATTAAAAATCTGTTGTGAGACCTTAGATTTTCTAGGTAGCATTCTCTCTTTTGGACACCAGAGAGAGCTGATGAGTAAAGGGTCAATTGCCTCAAAGGACACCAGAGGGCGCATCGAACACCACTACAGAGAAAGTTCTGGCATTCATTGCCATTGTGCTTTCTAATGATTGTGCAGTACGGCTGGTGCACCTACACTCGTCTTACGGTATGTCATGTACATCTGTGGACTCTCTTGGGCAGCCAATTCCAAACAGGAAAGACTGAAGAGTAGCAGAGGAAAATTAAGGAACAGCCCTCCTCCGCCCTCTACAGCATCAATGTCTCCCAAACATATTTATCATGCATATTAATATGGAAATACATAGTGATCATCACAGAAAAAAGTTATGTATGTCCATCTCCTCGAGTTCAACTGTTTCCAGTGTATCCATTTGTATTTGCAGAGAGAATAAATTAATACTTCCCAATAATTCAGCGACAATCACTTGTCTCTATATGCATAATATGCAATGCCAGTTTAAGATTTATGTCACTACTGCCATGCGTTTTTTCGTTCATGGACACACACACACACACACACACACACACTTCTAAAACTTGTCAGAAGGTTTTTTTTTTTTTTTTTTTTAAACACACTTAAGTCCTAAAAGCCTATTATTATTAATTTAATTTTCTCTCGTAAATATTGAAAGTGAACTACAAACACTGACGGAAAAAAAAAATTAAATGTTTGATTCTAACAAAGTGAAAATAACATTAAAAACACAAACATACAACTGCAACTCTATCAGCTCATTAAATTACAAAATCCACACCAACTCCAAAAGAGAATTGTGTCAATTAAAGGAAATGTACATGCACGCCATAATATATACTTTTTCATATTGCTGTAAAATACTGATGGTTACATATTCACGAAAGAGGCTTTTAAGAACAAAACAAACAAATTGAAAACAACAACAAAGCATTTTTCCCTGAAGATGTGCTGGCATGAGTCCTGCCTCTGATCTTTTCTGAACAGTTGGTTGGTTGGTATTACTGGGGCCAGGCGGACAAAACGCAACACACTAAATAAAACAAAAGGTCCAGCGGCCCCAGCCATCAGCTCTTGTTCATCAGCATCATGAAAGAGAATTGATGTGATTGAGGAGAGCAGGCAATGCTGCTCATGTCCATTTGGACCTGAGATGCGCTGATGACAGACCTCGCATCTCAAAAACCTCCTCGGCTGCTGTTCCAAAGCGAAATGGCAGACTTGAAAGTGGCAACAGTGTGCCACTTTCCTCAGCTGGGTGGGCTCCTGTGGACACTAGTGTTCAGCACAACACTTCACTGCTCTCCACTCAGCAGGGTCAACACACTCTTGCAGGTAAAACCCAAACGTGTTTTCACACAATCAGAAAGACATGATGGAGAAAAAAAAAAAAAAGACAAGGAGAAAAAAAGCCCCCACCCCCGACTGTAGTAATGCCAACAGCTAATATCTCCATAGTCTTCAGAGAGAATGGTGCTCAGCTGGCTGACAGATATGTATTCTACGATCACAGCGCTTCGGTGCATTGAGAATTTGAGTAAACACATATACATACGGCACAGTCTCTCTCTCTCTCTCTCACACACACACACACACACACACACACAAACACACACACACACACACAAGTTCACTTTAAATCAGGCAACTGTTAAGTGGAGCTGTGCAACTACTCCTTGAACATGTAGTACAACAACCTTCATTTAAAAAAAAAAAAAAAAGAAACTTCCAAAAAAATTATATATAAATAGCTCCCAAAGTCAATTCTACCGCTGCTTACAAGTGCTGGTACAGATATACTACTTACATAATTTCTGGAATGTGATGTTTCTTTAGAAAGATATGTCAAGATTGAAAATTAAAATCCAAAGGTTTCATGTTCTCTGGGATGAAAAAAGGTGTCCAAAGGGTCCAGTTAGTTGTGCAGATGTCACAAGCGAGACAGCGAGGCGCATTTCTAAACCACAGACATCCCAAAACTAGTCAGTCTTGGCCACGTTCAATTTCTCCTTCTATCCATCTCCTCAAATTGAGAAAAAGCACAGGAACAGTGGTCTTGATCACAGCTTGTGTGTGTGTGTGAGACAGATCAGTCCATAGGTACACTATATAAAGTATGATTGTAGATGCATGTGTGTGTTGTAGAAAGAACCATGCCATGGGTGGTCTCAGCGCAGCCAGGACGAGGGTACCCACTGCGGCTCTGTATCCAGCTTGTTGATGAGGCGCAGCAGCTCCTGGTAGGCCTTGTCCTGGTCTGTGTTGACAATGGCGGCGTCAAATAGGTGCCCATAGTTCTGCTCCATCTCCCGGGCCTTCTCGATGATGTCCCTCAGCTCCTCGGGCTACCAGTAACACAATGCGGTTTTTAATCGAGTGAGTGTAACTGTTATCGTTCCTCTAAGCTCAACATGGTTAACTGTTATATCTAATAGGGATAAATTCTAATAAGTTTAAATTAGGCTGTGTATAGATGTTAATAGGACAACTCAAAATAGGTGAGAATGTTTTGTAATGTACTGACAACATGTAAAGCCGATGCAAATGTAAAGGCAAGTACCTTTGGGTTTCTGTTGTCTTTTGTCAAGAGAGCACGTAAGCGCTCTTGGGAGGGGGGTGCGATGAATATGATGTACGGCTTGAGGTCTGAGCTCCGTAAAACCTTCAGGGACTGAAAGGAAGACGTGACCATTAACACCCTGATAATTAATATTGCCAACACCCCATTCACCATCACTGCACTCTCAATTTACATGAGCATTCGAGGAATACAAGAAACTGAGAATAACGGACATGAGGCAGAAAGGAGAGTAGCCTGTTCAAAGCTACAGCAGTGCACTGGGAGACTGTACATGGCTGGAAATGTTTTATAATGTTTATCATGCTGTTGTTGGATGTTCCTTAATTGAGCAGCTGACCTGCCTGATGGTTAAACCTTTGCCTTATGATTTTTTAGTTTTGTTTTTTAGTTCATATTTTGTTCTCTATATGTATGAACTACCAGTTTAGTGCAAATACAATTTTTCTTAAAGGCTGTAATCATCCGCATGGCTTTAATTATCACTGTACTGCATCTGCAGTAACAACACTCCACGGACGATTTCGCGACTCAGTGCTCTTGATATTGTGGTGGTGACTTGCCACCTTTTGGCAGTGACCCTGATGCAGAAGCGTAAACAAAAAACGACGGCTAATCGATGCAGAAATAAACTCTGCCTTTAGCTAAACCTTGATATAATAAAAACGGCTTACTAAGCTTTAAGGAAATAAAAACTTTCAAATTACTTTGACTTTTTAAAAACTATTTTAGTTATTAAGAAGAAAGCAAGCAACCTTGAGGTCACATTGGAAGTTCCTTTCCTTTATTAGCTAATACTACTAGTTCATATTTGGAGATCGTGCTCCAATATTGACTTGTGTTCTGGAGAGCTCTTTTCTGTTCTCTTTTTCTTTTCTTGGCAACTGTCATATGTCCCAAAATTTGTGTGATCATCCAAATGCTTGAGAGCTTCCTTTCTTTACCTGGGTGTGCACGCAGAGGATGCAGATTTTGCCTGTGTTGATAATCTGCCGTACGGAGTCAGTGCTGGTGCCATAGAGATTTTTCTCAAACTCGCCAGACTCAATGAACTTCCCTGCAGCAGCATCCGTCTCGAAGGCCTGCCGCGACACAAAGTGGTAGTCGCGCCCATTCATCTCCATGTCCCGGCGGTTGCGTGTGGTGTCTGATAACATAACCCACATGAAATGTTTGCCAAGACAAAATTACATACATGTAAAGGGCTGTTCAAATGTGGAGCAATAATTGTAAAGATAACTAACTATAACATAACTTTAGTCTGTCCACAATGACACTGACTCTGACCAAAATAACTTACGTTTATCCTCATGTGAATAAACTAGTATGTGAAATTTCATGGTCTCAAAATGGCTGTCAACCTATTATTGGCTCTTACCAAGGGATTTTTCAGATAGCACACATGTTGTTGTTGGGGTGTGGACACGGTCATTAACATTTATTTGTTATTACAGTAATAATTCTTGGTGGTTTAATCGATTAATTAAAGGAGTCATAGAACACGTTTTTTGACCAGAAATTGTTCTTTGAGGCTCAATACCTTGTCTGTTTATAAATAATACATGCCATTTTCACTCCACACATGTACTTACGTGGGACAGCTCCTCCAAATCTGTCTGGCTCATTGGTCAAGAGTCTCTGCCTCAGTTCATTCTGACCGCAGTTGGGAGGCCCAATCAGAGCGATCGGCCGCTTCCTATTGGCTGGCTGGTGGTAAAGTGCCATCTCCTCATAGGTCAGAATTTCCTCATTGTCATAATCTGTCCAGGGAAAGTGGAAACAATCTCCTAAATGATGTACTATAAACAGTACAGTCTTTGAAGTATACAGTTGGCAGTGTATATAGCAGTCATTTCAATTAATGGGGCACAAGGGGCGTAACATACGTTTTCATAATTTTCATAATTTTGATGCTCACCATCATTTTTGTTGGCATTATACAGGAGCTTCTTCCTCTTTTTCTTGTTTTTCTTTGCACACCAAAGCTTTCCTGAGCAGTGAAAAACCAAAACTACAGTAAGCACATACCCCATAAGTGTGTGTGTAAGCATGTGTGAAAGCGTGTGATTGTGTGAGTATGACTGCGTGTGAGAGGGAGAGAGATTGATTGATTGATTATTTGATTTATTGCCAATTCAGCAACCATGGCTATTTTATGGCAAAAACTGATATAAATAAATGTTACATTTCTTTAAAACAACAGATATAAATACATGTTACATTTCTTGAAACAATAATCAAAAGAAAAAATGAATACATTAAATAAGTTTTTTAACATCAATACATGTTAAAAAATTCAAAAGCTTTAAAGGTGGATGAGAGGGAGAGAGAGAAGTGAGAGGAAGATAGAGAGAACTCACCAGATTTTTCAGGTTCTTTATCCTCCTCTATGGTTTGCTTCATGGCTTCTCTTTGCTGCTGGAAGCTCTTCCCTGTTGGGTAGGGATAGACAAAACATAACTAGATTGCATTTTCTTGGAAGAAACCGCGGGGTGGCCACGTCACCGCGACACACATTTTTTTGTGTGCGTACGTGTGGGAAGTTAGCTGCTGCTAATTAGCTTCCATGCTAATAATGCTAACAATGGTAATGACTCTAACAGTGGTGCTCAGTGGACTTAGCTGATGTGAATTAGCATATATGCTAATAATGTTAACAATGCTAATGTAGCTAATAAGTAGCTAACTAGCAGTTGCTAGGGTAACAACGGAGAATGATTATGTGACCTATGCAGACGCAGACGCAGACACACACACACACACACACACACACACACACACACACTTCTCCCATTCATTTGAATGGGGGAAAATGCGATAAAAACACGAATAACAGACGAACGACAAGAGATATAAATTAGATAAAATTAAGTACACCGATCGAGATCAGGCTGGACGTTTCAGATTTGGAACGGTGTCTATCTCGAAAACACACACAAACATTTTCCCCATTCATTTCAATGGGGAAAAAACAACAAGAAAAACACAAATAACGGATGAACGAGAAGAAATCTGAATGTAAGCAGACCGATTGAGGTCGCGCTGGACGTTTTAGATTTTGAATGGTGTATCTCGAAAGCCCTAGTCGGACAAAAATCTTGTCTGAATAATAATAATAACAATAATCGGCGTGGCCGATACGTGCATTTAAAGGCCGGGCCTGATATACAGGCCGGGCCAATAAAATTAAGACATTTGGCAAATGCAAAGAAAAAACAATATTTATTTCCAAGGAAAAATAAACTAGCCCATCTAATATTTAAATTTAAAGCAACACACCACCATTCTTCAATATTGAAATATGTTCCTCCCCTAATTTAGACGAGTTAGGCTACCTGTCACGTCTCAGTGGTGCAATGATACGTTGTTAGCATTTAGCATACAGTCAATGGCTTAACCCAGTCAGATCTTTGACCCAGTTATTTCAATGTAGCTACATTTTAGTAACGTTGCAATCACTGCATTAGCCTACTACCGAGTCAAATAACTCACAAACCCGGAATCGCACAGACATGGGATGCATATCAAATGAAAGTGCAGAATCAGAGCTTTCAAATGGTACCAAACACTCTACTACTAGATCGAAGCAACCGTACTATAAATGAATAAGAAATGTTTGGAAATTAGGACTATTTCTTCCTAACCGACGTTGCTTCATAACTTATGAACGGCAGAACTTGCCGATCTTTGTAAGTTTACTGCGCAACGGTATGTCACAGCAAGATGACACGCATATCAATGGAAAGAACAGAACCGGGGCTTTCCATTGCTGTATGACACATGTATGTGCATCAATGTGTTGTTGAGAAAATAATTTATGAATGTACCTTAATTTTGTTTTCGGCAAACGTTGCTATCACTGCATTAGCCTACTACCGAGTCAAATAGCTCACGAACCCGGAATCGCACAGACATGGTATGCATATCAAATGAAAGTGCAGAATCAGAGCTTTCAAACGGTACCAAACACTACTACTAGACCGAAGCAACAATGTTTGGAAATTAGAATTAATTCTTCCTAACCGAGGTTGCTTCATAACTTATGAACGGCAGAACTTGCCGATCTTTACAGGATAGTCCTAAAATGTCTTAGTTGCAAAAAATGTAATCCAGGTATATTTCTGCATGGTAGGCTACCATTTATAATATTGATATTTTATCCTGCTGCATCCAACACTTGTTGTTTTCTGTTATTCTGTTCCAATGCGTTCCTCCATCAAAAGGAGAACGCAAAACATTTATCCTGTCGTTCAAAAGCATGCTAATGTGTAGTAACCAGATCCGGCCACTTGAGTGGATGCAGAGATGGAGATATACAGTATGTTTTGAGTAAGAGAGGAGAAAAACAAACCCTTCATCAGTAATGATAATAATAATATAAAATCGTAGCCTACATGTAGTTCACCGTAATTAAAGAGCGCGTAGGCCTATTCTACCTACCAGGTCAATAAGAAATAAAGGCCTGCCTGTAATAAAAGCCTGCCTAAAATTAAGGCCTGGGCGTTGGGTGAACTAAGTAAATAAAGAACCCGGCCATTATTTCAGGAAATACGGTAATAAAATACTTAAGAACAATAGTGGCCTTGCCAATAAGGCAAAAAATTAACAACATACACACACAGTGGAAAAATTACTGTTGTACTTTTGGGTAACTTATGGGTTGCCAATGGGTTCACTTATGAATTGGTTTCCCCAGGTTTGATCACATCAAATTTAAGACTTTAAGACCTTTTTAAGACCATTTAAAATGAAAATTAAGACCTTCCGCACGCTCATTATGAAAACACCAGATCAAATCCCAATGATGACTATTTATAACAAATGTTAAAATTTCAATGACATGACAAAAAAGCAAATATTGATGGATTTTGAGACTTTGAGAATTTGAGAATTGATTGATTGAAGTCTCAAAGGTAAGATTGGAGCAGACCTGGGCATCCCTGTCCAGCCTGCGGTATGCCAGTAAATTATACACATGAACAAGTGTTTGCTGAGTATGCATTACAACTATAATGCTTTTGCATATGCCTGTACAGTGACTAATGATTATTTTTCTGTTGGACCTATATTTACACAACTGATTACCAGTCAAAGCTTTTTTTTTTTTAATAGGAGAAAATTAATAATGAACAGAATTATGTTTAGGTTATCATTGGTTCGGCCCTACAACACAGCTCTGATTTTTCATGTGACTCCCGATAGAAATGAATTTCCCACCACTGGATTACAGCATCGCAAATAGCCTGCTGAAACAGTAATTTTATAGGGGCTTTGGAAATCAGATGTAGGCCTAATAGCCTAAAGATCTGATCCATAGATTTCTGAATTTTTTGATGTATAGACTTACATGATGCTTTGACTTATGCCCATTTCAAAGTTTGTTTGTTTATTAATTTTAACATTCTAATATAAATATTTTGACCATTAGTCGCCTTCAGTAAAACATATTGGCCTCAAACGAAAGTTGTAGGCCTAGGCTATATCTTCTGTCCACCAGAAGGCAGTGTACGACTCATCATGAACATCAAGTTTGGTAGGATCAATATTCTAGTTAAAACATATAGGCTTATTAAAAGTTAAGTATTTATGCGTGTATTAACATTATTGAGCAAACAGATCTAGTATGGGATTGAAGATGAATGAGCAGAATACAACTGAAGTTACAACCACGGAGTTCACAATGGAAAAAAGCCTAACCGTTACACAAGTTTATAGGAGCCAAGATGACCACTAAAAGCCTTGCTAAGAGATTAACAATTTCACCATGTATAAAAAACCCATTTGCAAACGCAAAAAATAATATCCATAATATCAGCCTAAGGGATTGCTAATATTCGTTTAAATAGCCCATCTTTATTTTTTTTTTACAATATTCGAACTGCATTTAATGGAAGTTTGAAGTCAAAGCCCTATTTCTCTGTCAAATTGTCAATTTGGTAAATGGAAGTCTATGGGTAGAGTAGGCTAAATTTTTTATCAAATGCAGACCATAGTAACGTTAGTTTCTTACTGATACGATGATTTCGGGTGTCTGGCGGTGACTGGTAGATGCTTTGTGTTTTTTTTTTTTCATGTACGAAGCCAATCCTAGATGAGCCATTGCTTGAATATCTTCCGACAGACATACAGTATCAGGTTTTCTGGAACCTCCTCAGCCAGTCACTGAAGATACACTTGCTCATGTTATTGTGTATCTCCACCAGAGACGTTTGTCTCCACTCTACAGATTATGTTGATTCATGGCATTTGAAATCCTAAATATGACATAAGGCCTACCAGACGTTTCGCAAAATCTCTATATAAACTTTTGATCTTGTTGTTCTCCCCATTTCAAAATTAAAAAGTAAAAAAATTAAAACTCAGTTAAAAGTTAAAAAATTAAGACTCAGGCAATGAATTTAAGACTTTTTAAGGCCTTCATTTAGGAACATGAAAACCCCACCAAAACCCGCTCTCAACCACCTATTTCTAACTGAAAATGGCTCTGGTGTACCTGGCACGAGGCCTGCTAGTGGCTGGTTGTCCTCGTCTCCATCCCTGTACGCCTGCCACCAGTTGGGGTCGTCCTGGCTGATGATGTGCAGGATGTCCCCCTTCTGGAAACACAGGCCCAGCTCCCGACAAGGCACGTATGGGTCATCAGATGGGTCGTAGTCAAAGTGGGCCTTCACATGCACCTACAGTACCGCACACCATACAAAATTTGCATACAATGCAAATGAGTGGTCTTTGTGACATAGGAAACATGTAGGATAAGAGATGTAAAGACACAGTACTGGATAGTCTATAGTCATAATGGTCAAACCGTTTATTTCTATAGAGAAAAAGGTTTCATTACTTAGAACATGAAAACACCATGCAGACCGACCAAGCCTTTGCCTCCATATTTAGAATGCACTATAAATTCTTCAATGCAAATGCTTGATGTTAGTCATAGTATTTGGAATGAGGATGTCATATTTAGCAGTTAAGAAAGGTAGGTTCAAGCTAGTCCATAAACTTACCACAGTTTCTTTGACAGGAGGTGGTTTGGTGTGAGCACTAGGAATCAGCACAAAGGTTAGAGTGCCATGCATCTCCGCCTGTACAATGAACACACCACACAAACACACCACTAAATCTACACTAAAAATACAAAACACGCTCACTGACATACAGTGCCTTGCACCATTAATGGCCTACCTATGAAAGATAGAGAACTGCTATTAAAAAATGATTTGCTTGAAGATGCCCCATATTTAGTTAAAATCCATCTTTAATGTTCACCAATTTTGAGGCATGTCAAAGAAGATGGCTAATCCTTTAAATACTAATCGTAAAGCACTACTACCAATACTAATAATACTAATGCATTATTGGCAAAGGGTAGCATTGATATTTAGTGCAATATGACATGTCTATTTTGTACAAAAATATTTCTTTAAATAAAAGGTATTATTCTTTTTCAAAACTATTAAAAAAATAACTTTTCAATTGTTTGGAAATAATAGCATTTTTAATTGTGGTCATGCTGGACATATTCTGACAACTATCACCTGAAAGTGACAGTTGATAAGCAGGTTCACATGAAACTAGGCTATAAGAAGACAGTCTTGTAATATTGAAGCTTGAAGACAGATGGATGATTTACTGATTTGCACAAAGCTGATGGCCTTAATTTTGTTCATCCAAGTGGCAGAGCGCAGCTAAATGAATCTGAAAAGTAGAGGGAACCCATCATAGAAAAAGGCTGTTAGATCATGTGCTCACCAAGATGTCAAAGACCTCATTGACATCTTTGCCGCGTATCTCAACGCCGTTGATTTCAAGGACCTCGTCTCCCTCTTGTAGAAGGCCACTCCGCTCAGCTGCCCCACCTTTCACAATGCGGCTGATGATCACGCTGTCCATGTCATTACGGACCGTTGCACCCTGATTACATCAGAAGAAATATAGGGGAAAACCAACCAACAAAAGGTAGACTACTTGTTATCACATCACACAATTCAGCACAACTTATCACTCTGTCAGATGTTTTCAAATGTGTGAGTAACATTTCAAAGAACTTCAAGTATTCACCTCTCCATGCCATTTTATCTTGATTAAGCTCAACAAACCACAGTGGAGGAGTGTGTGTGTGTGTGCAATTCACCAGAGGAATGTCTTTGGCCTTCTCGATGCGAACAATCTTGACCGTTTCACCGCCCCACTGGGTGAGGTTCTCACACTGGCGGTCCAGGTGGCTTGAGGGCTCCAACTGCATCTCCTGCTCAGCGATGTCATCATGGGCCAGCATCAACGCCTGACACATACAAAAATTACCACACACAGAGTGAGTAAGAAACGAGCCATCAAGATCGGGATATGGAAAAAATAAAAAATAAATAAAATAATTCATGTAGAACATGTGTGTAGAATGTGCATGGGTTTATGCCTGTGTATGAAACATACAGTATTATGGAGTTAAACTCTCACATGACAAAAAAAAGTTAAAGGAACCATAGGACACATTTTATGACCATCATAAATTGTTCTTTGAGCCTCAATAATAGCATATGCAAATTTGTGCAGCTGAGAGTGACCCAGGAGCACTGCTAGCACGTGTTTACAGGCTCATTTAAAAGGCTAACAACGAAAATATTCGTAATTCCCGCCTCCCCTGGCAAATTCATGAACCAACAGGCGATTGGACCAGAGACGTTTCCAAACAATCTTTGGTTGGACCATGCAAATACAGGAGGTGTATCTTAGCGGTGCCGACGTCAAGAAGCACCTCGTTTCAGATTGGCCTGTTTCAGCCCTACCATTTCTAGCTTGAAATTTACATGTAGAACTAGGCAGTAGACGGCGGTTAAAGTTTTGCTATGGTCCAGTGGATACCTTAAGCTACCTAAATTCAACAATAACAAGGTAAATGTGGTTTGACATTCTATGGGTCCTTTAAAATTTTGGGCGCCAAACTAAACTATATATACTGCTAATCTGACCAATAGACCCCAGTGTGGTAGAAAGGTAGAATGGGTTATTAAAAGATGCATTTCTATTGGCAAAACATGGACAGAATGTACATTAGCAATTAAGACACACATAATACTCAGTGCCACACAACTACCAAAACTCAAAACAAGATAACCAGAGGGTGGCTTTTTAAACCCCAAAACAGCATGGGACCTGTGAGCCTCAAGAAATATACATCATATAGGCAACACTGGACGACTGACCTGGAAATTAGCAGAGGAGAGCAGGGCATTGAGTTCTAGGCCTTCTTTATGTTGGGTGGACAGCAGCATGGACTGGACCTAGGACGGAAGAGGGTAGCAGGTATTACGTGACCGGAAATGTGGAATGTGGTTGCTATTTCTGGTCCCTTCACTTTGGTTCTCCACCAACTAAATGTATAATTCATTTATTTATTATTCCAATCCACTCCTTCGCATGACAACTGATATCAAATTGTGGGCAATATTAAGTAAATTTTAAATGTAGGTCCAAGTATCATCTAGAGGGTCAGTTTTAATGGAGCATCCCTAGGGCAAAGTCTGTGTCATAAACTGTGCTCATCTTTTCAAAGAAATAAATTCTATAGCTGAAACACTTTAATAGGCATACCAACAGGTATATAGAAGCACTATATAAAAGTGTTAATTCAGTTTCTATTCTATTGGGTTTCTAGTGACAAAGGGGATTCTAAAGGAGACGTGTCACTGATTCATTCTGAGGTAGATATGGTGAAGGAAAGGCCATGTTAACACAGGGGACAGTGGTGGAGTGAGGGGGAGTCATTCACCGGGACTAATCCACCCGCCTCACGCATATTATATAGAAATGGTAATCCAAGTACATGTTGTAATCCAATACCATACGCTCCAGTAAGCAGAACGCAAGAAAAACACTGGGAGCCCCATACACACATTAAAACTTTCAACTCGAGCTCCTCAGCCAGTCTCAAAGCTAACCGCTATGTATACACAGACAGAAAATCCACAGCCTCCACCCAACCAACTACCTGGATGCATGGAAAGAGGTCTCCCCATTGTGTTTGAGAGAGGGAGCGCTTTCCGGTCAGTGGGTTTTGCCACTAATGAACTTTTGAAGCACAGTGAACATTTGTGTGTGTGGCCCCATTATTCTGTTGTAGAAATGTAGGAACAAGGAAAAGTCTATCTGTCTCTCATTAGCAGACGAGCCACTCTGTGGCAAACAGCCCCAGTCTCTGAGGGAGCCTCTCATTAGAGGAGCGCAGTCAGTATGAATTAGCACCAGCGGAAGATCAACGGTCATTGATATACGTTAAAAATGAACACTTGTGGGGTGGAACATACATATTGATGACGTGACATCATAGAACGGCACAGAAATAATTACCTTCCAAAGACCATTTTTTAGCCATTTGGCAACTGGCCAGAGGTATGCAGTGAAAAGATGGGCACCATGGGTTAAAACTGATTACTGATTGCTCCAAGTTTACGTATGACTGTGCAACCATGCGATCACAAATAAGGCTTCCCCATTGGCTGGCTTTGTTAGCCTGAAGGCACTTTCTGCTCACATGTTCTGCTTAGAAAACAAACCACAGATTGCTAAAACAGGCACAGCAATTTCTTTACCTGTTCTGCAAATAAGGAGTTTCCGGGGTTTAACACAGATAAGTTGCTTACAGACTCGAGACAAAATCACAATAATACAGCTTTTCCACTAGTACCTACTTGGCCCTACACCACTCTACTTGAGTTTTTGGTACCGGTTTTCCACTAGTGCCTGCTACCATGTAAAGTGGGTGTACTGAAAACCGTGACGTCGATTTAGGAGTCTTTTCGGACTGTCGCCGTTGAGTGATGGGTCATGATGATAGGCCTATCAGTAGCCTTAGAATGTGACCCACCTCTTTCTTAAGAATCATGATGCACAGGAGCAGAGTAACATAACAACATTAAAGGTGGGGCAAGTGGTGCTAATCATTTTTTAAACATACCTGCATTTTTTAACACAGGCAAAAATCCATTGGCTTTGTCTCCATTTTCTCAGTACACTAGATAAAAAGGCCCTGGTACGTTAAATGGAATTAAACAACAAGTAGTGGGAATGGTCACCTTAAACAACCGAGTGCTGGGTATAGTTTCTTTGACATTATTAATTAATTGACATTATGCAAAATTACAATCTGAAAGCCTTCTATAGAAGCCTATTTTTCACATCCTGGGCTCCATAGAGCTAGCAGAATGGCTACCTCATGGGTGAGCGTCTGGGCAAACTCGGTGAGGGGGTAGGGCGGGCTGGCGCGGTGCATGTGCTGGGCAACAGCGTTGTGGATGCTGAAGGCCTTCTGGAAGTCACTCTTCTGCACCAGCTGCAAGACCATCTCCACATCCTCGCGACTCTGCTCATCGCTCAGGCAGTGCTGCACCTGCTTCAGGGATAGCAGCAGCTCCTCCAACTCTGCGGTGGGGGGGGTCAGAGACAAACACAGTTAGACGTCTGAGAGAGCAGCAGCAGCGCAAATAATAATAATAAAAAAAAAAACACGTTCATATCCATTAAACCTATATTGCTCAGGTTGTATGGAAAGCCACCATACTTTGAACATAAAATGTGCTTAATTTGCTACAATGTTAATGTCTGGCTTCAATCCTGGTATCAGTTTCAATCACAGTCTTACCTGAAAAGAGGAGCCTCAATTTGTTCTCATTGGCATGTGCGCCTCCTTAGTCTTGTACACAAACCAATGGCAGGTGATGGATGCATATTATTAGAGGGGGAGGCTACACATAGTTAAACCCAAGTACCAGTCATTTTATTATTTACGAAATGACTGCCTCCCTCCAGAAACACCTTTTTAATTTAGTTGTTTTATTTAACTTTAACATGTACACATTTTCAGTCTGGACATTTTTTATTCATTTTCCTCAATTAACTGCCTCCCACTGAACACTCCACCCCCACCCCAACACCCTCCCTCCTTTAAATTCCACATGCGTTTCATCACCCTTTCATCAAAAGCATTTGTTTATCGTTCGCCATCTCTCAATCTGGGTCGCACAGAATGCAGCGATGCCAATTCCTGAGGCTTTAACAATTCCCCTGAAAAAGTTCAAAGAATCAGCCAACCATTATTTAAGTGTGGCTGGACAGGAGGAAGTATGTGGTCGGTTGCTACTGAAAGAAAGAAAAAAAAGAATGTCAAAGAATGACAGAGGCCAAGAAAGAAAACACCTGCCACAGGGCCCACCTCCCTTCGTTTAATTACTGGTTTCACAATGCATTCCACAATACCTGATGAGTGAGCTCAATTTCTCCCACTCACTCACACTCTTTACACTTTACTCAGAGGCCTGGTGAAGGAAAGTGGCTCCTTGAGAAAAGTCCTAGTGAACATGGCCGAAAGAAGCAGTACGCACATATTGGCTCTTCAAAAGCAGCACTACTCCAAACTTGTTTAGCCTGCATTCAGACTGCATACAACTTGGCACAGTCTGAAGATTCTCAAGTATCAATTGAACAAATATTGACGTTCACAGCTACAAACAGCTTTTCTCTCATCTTCGCTAGGTGTAGATGCCAATACAGTAAGCCAAAGACTGTGCAGCGGGCACTTTGTATGTGTGCCAGGGCACAGTTTTTACTACCATACTGAGAACAGAAAGAGAGAGAAAGCAACGATGAGATGCCTGCCATGTACAGAAGCCCTACAGAGAGGTCAACCAACCATTTCAGCTTAGTCCAAGCACCTAGCCGATCACATGGTTTCTCCTCAGGCAACTAGCCAGGCTAAGTCCGGCAAACATGACTGGATTAATTAATTCAGTTTTACTTATTTATTCCGCATAGCGACCTTCCATGGAAACAGCACAACAACCACAGAAAGAAACACCCCCCCCCCCCCCCCCCCCAAAATCACTGTGCTAAAAGCCAAATTGCCTTCTGGTGCTTTAACAGAAAGCTGAAACCAAATTACAAAAATGCAGAGAAGCAAAACTGACAGATGCATGTAATTTCTCCAGGTCATGGTGGTCAAGGTATTTAGTGTAGGACACTGGACAAAGAAATCAAGATGTGTGTCCTACATTTTTGACAGCTGTGACAGTGTTTGTAAGAGACCCACCTAGTAATTTTGGGGGACCTGAGAGTGCCGGGAAGGCTGCCAGCGGCCCCCCGGGTAGCTCTACAGGGTCAAAGGTAGGGTTGTCAATGCCCACTTTGGGGTTCTGCGCCAGCTTCTTTAAACGCATCGAGGCATTGAGGTCCAGCTCCTGTCGAGTGCGCCCCTCTTCCTCACGCCGCCGCCGGTCCTCCTGGTGTTGGCGGATGCGCTCCAGCTGCGCACTGCGGCGGACAGGTAGTGTACGAGAACCCAGGTCCCCTGGGCAGTCCACGGCCATCTCGCGGTGCCACTGCTGAGGTTCTTCGGGGCCATCGTGACGCCCAGCGGAGGCCGTGCCATCACCACCACCACCTGACTCGGTCACATGGCCATTCATATGGGAGGTCGTCATCATCCCCCCAACCCCCCCCACTCGTGCTTGTTGTGATTGTGGATGCTGCTTGTGTGCTGTGGCGTTAGGAGGAGGAGAAAACGGCGGTCATGATGGGGGTGCACATGTTCAACACACACACACACACACACACACACACACACACACACACTCGCTGTCTGTCAGTCACAGCTGCTCAGTCTGTGTGTGTTGGATTAGCCTTAGAATTTGCTCTTGCTCAAACAGTTCTCACTGGTACCTAAAAAAATGTAAAAAAACAAACAAAAACAAAGAAAAAACATTCAAAATTTGATATTAATTTGCATTCTTAATTGCTCTATCCAAATCTAACTCTCAAACAAAGATGTGCTCAAAATTAGGTCTGACTTTTGAAATTTTCACTGTTAAATGTGAGCGCAGGTCTAGACATGAGTTTTATCACACAGAGTCATGGATACTAACCCTGCACCCTGACACCCCTGTAGCCACAGGCCTGTGTCATCTTCAAAGCCCTGATTGTGTTCCCAATCCCAATTTTTTGGAGATTGCTGACCACCCACCTAGTTTCAGACTGACATTTGTAGCAAGAAAGCTAATCTAACCTACCCCACCTACCCACAATCACTCTCTGATTCCCTAGAAGCTTTTCAAGACCTAGCAACAAACAGTATTGCTTTGGCCTTGCACTTACATACCACAACAGACAAAACTGTGATTAGTGTCGAAAAAAAGAGAGGGCCTGGTAATATAATTGTACATCTCAGTCATAACACATACCAAGTTATGTGTCCATTCAAATTGAAAAAAAGAAAGAAGGAAGAAACATTACATTTTAGCAGATGTTGCTAGTTACTATATATTTCTCCAACCTTACCTGTCAGTGTCTAAGAGACAGTTCTTCCAGAATGTATAACCTCTGACCCAGCTACATTCCTCACCCACCTCACAAACACTCCCTTTCTGTGGCGCACACACACACACACACACACACACACACACACACACGGTTTTCTGCTCTCCACTCTCCCTTGCAGTTTCCTGCACTCTATTGTCAAGCCCCTTGTCTCCTCTCTTCTTCACTCTCATCCTGTGCCTTGCTCACGGCTGCACATGGTAGATTACTGGGCTGTGACAGGCCTGCCTGGGCGTTGCCATGACAACTTCTCAAAGGACAGGGCATCCCAGGCTCTGAGAAAATAAAAAAGGACAGAGAAACACACACACACACACACACACACAAATCAGGGACAGGACGGGGCAGAACTCACCCAAGTTTCACCCTGCAGCACCTTGGATCCAAAGACATGTGGTGTTTGCCTATATCCTATTGGTTTTGAGAGAGGAAGATCTCAGCTGAATGAAACTCCTGCAGACTGAGAGAGAGACAGAAGGGGAGAGGAGGAACAGAAAAGGAGCAGAGGTCAGACACACAACTAGGGCAGGCTCTGGTATGTACAACACTGGCTCAGGAAATGCTGGACATTGTCCTGATTAACTGTATGAGTTCTACAGCAACCCACATTCACAGACAAAAATAAAGTAATCAAAGGAAACAACTCTTTATAGAATGGCGCAAAGGTTCTCCACACACCTGCCATATTTATGTCCTATATTTGTCATATTTTTCAGACCTCTAATAATTCAGAGGAACAAACCCGGTCCCCTGATCCCCTATGGAGATGGAAGGGTTATGAGCAAGGACAGTGTACATAACATGACTAGTCAGAAAGAGACCTTGGCCAACACAAAGACCTGGGAGAGGTTTACCAGTAATAGTTTGAGCTTGTGAATAAGAAACCCTTCATAACAAAACACAGAGAATGAGAGTAAATGACGAGACAGAGAAAATAATTATAGACAGTGCAAGAGAGAGAGAGAGAGAGAGAGATTGGAAAGCAGAGCTGTCTGGCTTGTGTGTGCAGGTGTGCTGAGCTGGCTTTCTATCTATGGATAGCTGGGATTCCATCAGTATCACAGACACATGCTCTCTCTGGCCACTGCCCTGGGTTCACAGCACAGCAGCCTATCAGGCAAATCTCAGGAATGCAAACCAGCATGGGAACAACATTCTTCAGCTGAGTGGACCTGCATAAGGGAACTATTGTGAGGGAGTTAGTGAATGATGGTGTGGTGTGTGTGTGTGTGTGTGTGTGTGTGTGTGTGTGTGTGTGTGAGGGAACAACTAAAGTCCTTCAGGAGATAAAATGCTTTAGTTCCAGGGCCAGTTTAACTGACAACCTTAGAAGGACAGGTAGCCCAGGCATCTGAGACAGACAAATATATCCAATACTGTAGTAATGCCATCTAGCACATCCCATTCCATTCATTATTTACCATTTCTACAATCTCTCTCTCTCTCTCACACACACTTTACAGTACGGCATTGCAGAAGGATTATTCCTTAGTCACTATTAGAATCCAGCACCAAGGCCCTGAAGGGAGAGTCATTCACTCCTGCACCCCCTGAAGCACAGTTCAGTCATTCACTGGTCCAATACAGGTATTCGTTAAAGAGGCACTCAGTAAGTCTGTTTTTTAACCCTGCATTAAATGCCACAAACCTGTAGGGGGAGCTCTGTACAGTTAGCTGTATTGATGTAGTGTACACTCCCTCAGAAGTTGCAAGTTCCATATTCACTATACAGGGCTGTACAGCAGTGTGCTCAATCGCCGCTTGCAACACAACAGACCAGTCTAACAGAAAAAACAATTTCTAAGCGATTTTATGACCACAAAAATGGTCGCATAAACTTACTGAGTGCCTCTTTAACCCCGGCTCAATCTGTAAGGTTAGGTTTACTGGCTCAGCACTGGAAGTTTGTTAACTGTGAAGGAGAATGCCCATTGCCCAGCCTAAAAGATTCAGATCTTTGCTCATGGAAGACACACCACACCACACCCACAGACACACACAATGCGTCACACAAACACACTCACAGTGATCCTAGGCTAATCACGTCTGGCAGGAGCATCCCCCTTCCCCCTTCTGATTGTTGCAGCAGGGAGAGCAGTGATTGGGGATCAAGACCTTGGCCATCTGTCTCTCATGAGCTTACACACAAAGACAGGCAGACAGACAGAAACACAAACACTACTGATTTGTTCAGCGCTTCCTTAATCATAGGTTTCTGCACTGTTCGACTGTTCAATTCAGGGGTAGACTGTGACATTACAGACATCAAACATCAGCATTTCCTCTACACACACTAAAGAATTATCTTCCAGATCTAGACTCACAGTAAGACTTATTAAGTTGTGAATCTGTGCCAACAACTGATATTTAAGATATATCAATAAACATCCTGGATTTTCTGATCTATGCATAAAGTTACGGGAATGCATTATGCAGCTAAATGACCTGTTGTATGATCTGTAAAGTAAAGTTTCAGCCATGTGCTCCTATCTAATGACAAAAACTGGCAAATCAAGGACACAAGTGGACATTAGGGACGCAAATTATCAACTAATTAATCAATCATTAGTAGGTTGACCTTGTCAATTGACTAACGATTAATTGATAAGCGGCAATTTCTCACTGAATTTCAGTGTTTTAATAGGGTGTATAAAAGAATATAAGTGAAATATAGTCAACTCAATTCAAAAATTTGATTCCTGTATTAAATAAGACAACTTAAAACATCAGTGTACAATATACAAGGGAAAAGGGACATTGGCTGAATGCAAAACTCAAAAGCAATTTCAGTCCACAATTTGAACACCGACACTGCTTGTGTTTGACGACATGGACATCCGTCCATGATTGTGTGACTGTGCCTTTTGACCAGTGTGCGTGTATGTTTGAGTGTGTGTGCCCGTCACTACCGAGAAGAAGCAGAAGAGTGTTATCTGCATTCCAGCAGCCTTGCTCTCACCAGGAGAGAACATTCCAGAGCTTGCAGCGTCAACACACGTACCACCACGTACCAGGAGATGGAGGGAGGTAACAAGTAAGCAGGGGACTGAGTGAGAGAGAAGAAAAATACTACAGTAAGAGGGAGAGAGACTAAATGCACCAGAAAGAAAGAGAGCAATACACAGAAGGCTGGAATGCTCAAATTCTCGACACTGCGAGGTCAGAACTCTTCCAAGGGAGAATTTGCCGAGGGGATTCCATTGAGTACAAAATGCTTCAGGTAGCTAAGCAGCGGAGAAAAAAAAACATGGTGTCAGGTCAAAAAGAGCTGGCTTTCCAAGGCAAGCTACCATGCTGGCATGCTCTTCTAACTGCTGGTATAAAGAAACACCCACAGTTGCTGACAAGTCCTTCCACGGTACACTGAAGGTCATGGTTAATATGTAACCAGTAAGAGCCAACAGTTCTGTCAGGACCAATAAGAAAGGCCACAGAAAGGTAGGCTAGCCCAGACTAACACGCAGAGGACTTTATTGTAACTGATGGAAATTCTTTTGCCTCTCCTCTGAGAGCTTGGGGAGTGACCCTGACTTTGTGTACAGTGCCTAAGTGAGTTTAAGTCGAATCTGCCATGCACAAAGAGTTTGCTTTTTTGTTTTCTGTAATGACTGATTGAGAAAATTAGCTACTAAAGAAACTGAGCTGACAGCCTGGCCGTCTTTAGCTCCACATAAATATTGAAAGGTGCGCAGGGCGCCACTGAGCCCTTACACCAACCTCGTCCACCTGAGCCTGAGAATTATCCACCTGAGCCTGAGACTCACCTAAGACATCATCTACCCCATCTATAGAATGCTGCCTGAAAACTAAACACATGGCCAGCAGCCACCGATTCGTAGTGCAGTAGTATAATGCCAACTGCACTCAATGGGAGGTCATATGACCGCTAATACACTGTGTGTGTGTGTGTGTGAGTGTGTGTCTGTGTGTGTGTGTGTGTGAGAGAGAGTGTGTATAGTAGGTTATCTAAAGGCCATGTGGGGGAATAATTAGTGGGCAATTCCAGCGTTATGGATGTGACATTTGACCTCAGAATTACAAGCAAAATGTCTTGGTAAAACTAAAATTCTTACAAGATTTAACTGAACAGTGCATATTTTTTAAGAGGACCCAATGGGGATAGTGGAGGGCAAAACATGTTTTTCAAGAATATTTTTTGCCATAAAAATATGACAAAAAGACATGTGTTATGAATGTGACGAAAATTGTAGTCATTTTACTGGAGATTATACATTTTCTCTAAACTCTGTGAAGTTTTAACTTAAATATAGAAAGTTTGATATCAACATGATAGAGGAGTATTGGCTGAACATAAAAATAGCACTGATAAACATGTTTGATATTTTATATAGAATTATATGAGGAAAATCCAGCATTATGGATGTGACATTGCACAGTTATGGATGTGACGTGTCTGACATCCACATAGAATCTGTTTGGGAAATCAACAATCAAACTATAAAAACATCTTTGTTAATGTCTGAAATGGCTCTGAACATCCTTTTTGACATTAATATATCAATCTGAAGAGGATACAAAGATTTTCATAATCTTTGTATCTGCCATAATAGCATTGATTTCAACGACAATGTCCTCTTTAAAGGAAAAGGCTGTAAGATGTACTGTACTGAAAGACCGAGTACAAACATATATCCAATACCGACCTCCGGTCACCCCCAGCATTCCCCATTTTACACCGTTTTAGCCAAAGCTTTCATTAGCCTTACACTGCTACACTGAGGGCATTACATAGTCTATGCAGCTAAATCACTATTTTTACATCATTAACAAGGTAACTCCACATTTTATTGGTAGAGTTCTGAAGCCCTGACATTTAAAACGAGACAATGAGAATTTTGGAAGTGTACAGGTACTTTATTAAAAAGACAGTTTATAGACAGTACCTTCTCAGAATTTCCCGGTCACCGCCATCTTGAAATTAAATCACGATAAGTCAATTGACGAGCTACAATTTTATAAATCTCTTTGTTCAAACTCTTAAGTTTCATCATTTGTTGGTGCTTTAGTGCTCATGTATGGCGCATTTCCACTACGGGGTAAAACACCGGCGTTTGGGGTAAAGTCTCGAAGTCTCGAAGAACCATTTACCATTCAATATTATGTAGGCATAGACTACGTTTTAGTTTCAGCACTTATGTCTAATGAGGTTAATTCTGCCATGATAAACGGCGATATGCATCTTTACCGGGAAATTAACGTAGGCATTAATTAAACGTATTACGTAGGCTATAGTAAACATTCCAAGTTCACCTAAAACCCGGTGTTTATCTCGGTAATGGAAATACAACACTGGGGCTAAGCACCGGTGTTGAAGACCGGGGTAAAGCCTGGGGCCGGCTCGGGACCATAGTGGAAACGCGCCAGTAGATAGTCACCATGAAATGAAATCCAAGCACTTCAACAGAATATAATTTGTAAAAATAGCAATTTAGCTGCATAGGCCAAGTGATGCCCCTAAAGCTTCGGCTAAAAACGGTTTAATGCGGAATGCTGGGGGTCAACGAAGGTGGGCATTGGATATATGTTTGTATTCAGTAACATCTTTCAGTACAGTCCAGGTCCAAATCACACCGGCCTTCTCCTTTAAGCGATTTGTCATATTGCTATTTCAGAAGGATTAGGCCTAAAATCCATAAAGCTTTATATATTTGTCGATTCTGATCAATAATTTTGGGTCTTACATTGTAAGAAATGTGCAAATTAAATGACAGACATTTTTACAAACTGAGGAAAAATATTTATTAAATAATAATATAAAAATAATCCATCTGTCAAAGTCTGAGCTGTCCCATCATTGACCGAAGCTGTCACTTTTCAGCGATACCTCAGCTTGATCGACAGGTAACGCGAGCAAATTAGAGGGCGTCTGCTCCGCGCCTAAACCAATCGGAGTCCGCACGCACTCTATAGATGCCCGTCTCTACTGGGAGATGCATGCTTCAAACATTGAGTTGGAATGTTACGGCAGAGACCAATGACTGAGACTAATATAAAAACAACACTTGTCTGATTCTCATCACTACGAGAATATATCCTTCACTGGAATTATGTATTAAATATGTTTTGATTATGTGACGTTTACCCACGATAATGTAGGCCTGTGATTTAAGTAATCAAACTAAAATGTACCTTTCAGACGGAACATGAAGGTGTAATGTGGTGAAACTAGCGGCATGACAGTTTTATTTGCATTACAGTTTTATTTTAGGTTCTATAATTGAAAGCATTCACATTATGTAACGTCCGTAACGTCACATCCATAACACAGCTTTAACGTTTTTAAAAGTAACAAGGGGCTCGACTTGTTCATCACACTTCACATTGATGCAAACATGCTTTGCACAGAAACTCTAGACATCAGCGCTGTTTGCGTAGCATGAACTTATCCTATAAAACGTTATGGACGTGACTTAACCATGGAACTCGCAGACTCACAAACAAGAGGGCTATAAATTTATGGAGATGTACTATAAACACAAGATGAGCGTACACATTGCACTATCATTCCCTTGCCAATCTGAGAAATGCCAAATGATAATACTTTGTTGACATCTGGGTCCATTTATCCCCCTCTTACAACTGTATCATACATCCGTTTGAAAATTGTTGTTTTCATATTGGGCCATACCTTGTAGATGATGTGAAAAGAATGCAATTGTCAAAAAAAAATCTACCAGAGTTGTTATGTACAATACACAGGGTTCCCACACCTTGGTTAACATCAAATTCAAGGACCTTTCAAGGACTTTCCAGGACCAATTTTCTCAGATTCAAGGACCACACGGGGTGGCATTACCTACTGCTACCGCTGAATGTGTTATCAATGAACAATAGTTTAATAGTATTTTTAGCTTACAGATATATTGACAATATATGAGCGGGTTGCCAACTTCAGTCAGTTGGCTGGAATGAGTAGGCTTTTCCAACATTTGTGATGATTTATTTTAACTATTATTATCATTATTTTTGTCTACCTGACTTTCTTTGGTAGTTTTAAGTTTGCATGGTCATTTAATTAGTTCTTTATCATTTCACAGAAATATTTGCATGGTGGGGGTCTGTGATCTGCCCTCCCCCAGAAAATGTTAAAATGTCCTAAAATATCCTTTCCTGCATTAAACTGAATTAAATAAGTTACAGCTTAGTTAACAGAGGTAGGCTAAACTAGCGAGACGGCTTCAGAGCACCCAAATACTCAAAGATTTTTTTTTGCGCCTTTGCCCATTGATCAGCCCAGGTTACTGGACACAAGCTATATTATTTTGCTCTTTAGGTTGTGCTGCGCTATATGGAACTGTGGGCCTACCCTCAAAAAAAAATTTAAAAAGTAGATGCCTTCTGCATTCTGATGCATTTGAGGGAGTTGACCTTTACCAGTATACTGTGCATATGCAAAGAGTGATATATCAGTGCAGAGCTTTCCAATCATCAACCAGGGAACATGCATTTTTCATTTATGCACCAATTGAAACAACACTTGTCATTCGGGATAAGAAGCCATATAACCTGCAGTGAACAGTCTACAGCTGTAGACTGTGAGATATTATTAGATCTTCTCATTAAGCCTCTCTTAGGCAACTCATAGGCTCTTGTAAACAGATTTCCTGTAGCCTACATGTGAAAAGGAAATACAAGAATGAAGTACTAAATAAACCAATGAACTCCAATGAATGCCAATAAAATCTGTTGAACAAACAAACTTGAATGAAATTAAAAGTCAGTGTAGCACCTGCAGAATTTATGTAATTTTAAAAGAACTGGAGATCTGACACATGTAAAATTGATGCGAGACTGCCAGACCACCAAAAATATTCAAAAACTTTCAAGGACTGTGTCTTTTTATGCCTATTTTCAAAACCTTTCCAGGGCCTTGAACTTATTTTTTCAAAATCACAAACTTTCAAGGATTTCAAGGACCCGTGGGAACCCTGAATACAATTTAGACCCAAGTGAACATTTTGAGAACAGTTCTGTTTCTGTGATTACAACTTTTTTTTCCATTGTAAGGATGACACTTGCATGGAATTGACCTGTGCTCTTTTATATAAAACAAGGCAATTTGATTAATATCAAGGACATACTCATAATCAGTTAGCTATGACCATGACAACGAACAAATATATTGACTATACTGATATTGTTTGAGTCATGGCTGGCCATTTCAACCCACCATACTACCAAAGCAAGTGTAAAAGCCAAAACACTGACAGATATGAAAGCATTTCTATGTTACCCTACTTATGCTATTACCTGTTGCTCCTTGATGGCCATCATCAAAATCAATTGCGCACTGTGCAAAATGCATGTTTAAGCCACCATTTAATTTTGCGCATAACAAAAAAATACATGTATGAGCACGAGGTCACATACAGGCACAAGGCTACATTGCGCATACCATGAACCGTCGAACCGCGCCACACACACACGCGTTCCAAACTGTGACGAGGTTCGTTTTTTTTTTTCATGAACCGTACCACCCCTACTGATCATCTGTTTGTGTGAATCGAAACAAACCCACACGTCACACTGACCCATTATTAAACATCAGTACGGTCAACCACTGGTCAAACACTCACCGTTTAAAGGGTGTGTTGCAAGGTTCAATGAGTAGTGAGTTTGCGCTACTTTTTTGTTGGTAATAAACATTTAAACATTTATCCATTGTTTTTAATGATGATGGGCATCACAAAACTGCATATTTTATGAAAAAGTGGGTGTTTTTAAACTGCAATTTCTGATTATTCTAATTTCCCACCAATGTTCCATTACGTAACCTTGGGTACAAACAGACCAAAGCTGGCCACCGCGACCACTGAAACAAATGAGTTTGAAACAAGTGACATGGGAAGTTTCACAGTAATATAGCTCAGACAAAACGTAGAAGTACTTAGTTACCAAAATTTATCAAAATTACATTGTGAAAACATTGTCAGTTCAGTGGTTGCATTATCTCCCTTTTGCGTTGTGTAATAAACACATGCAGTCATTACTCCTTTTGGCTCCAAGTCGTTTATTAGTAATCTCACAGCTTCGTGGATAAAGTTAGTTCCAAAGTAGCATGAAAAGTAGCTACCACAGACTGGTAATTGTTTCTTTTAAAATAAGAGAATATAAAAACACATGTACCTAATAACTAGCCTGATTTGATCAGCCGCTTTCACATTGTTTCACTTGCAAAGCATCTGAGAACCAGCCATAGGCATTCGTTTTCATGACGGTGGGCAAGACTTTCTGCTTCAACCAATGGCTACTGCTTGGTCGTAACGTATGCTATTTCAGATTGGGCGCTAGAGTTCAACGTCATCGCCTTTAGCCCCCGATCTGTTCGCTGATTCACCGACACTATTTCTTGTCGGAGAAAACGAAAGCTTATCATTAGTTCACTGACTAATTTGAAGGAAAATTTAATTGACCGGAACCACTAGGCGGCGTTAGCCTGGCTACCTATTAACAACAGGATTCATAAATGTCTCACGGCTTTGTGGGTAGTTCCCAAGAACAGAAAGATGACATCTCTTTCACTGCCACGGTTTAGCCTACATCAATGCCGTATTTAGCTGGTCTACCAGATTAGCAATAACATCATACCAAAACGCAATTGATAAAACGATAACGGTGTCTAAAGCATCTCATTAAATACGAACACTCCACTTGCACAAAACTCTTGGTAAAATGAATAACTTTGTAATAACAATAGTTATTCAACTATTTAGGTGTAGCTCATTGTAGGCAACTTCAATTTACCACAGGCTACTGTAGACTGGTTCATATCAGAGAAAATATCTTCACTAGTCAGTAGTGGACGTAGCCTACACGGAGTAAATAAAATCAGCTTCCATATAACTAATGGCAAGTGGAATATTTAACCCATTACACCAGTTTACTCAGCAGACAATAACATTTGCAACATCTGGGTAAGTGAACATTTTGGAGCATTCCGATGCTTGTCACAACTCTCCACTCGTTCTCATCTTGCCAATTCCTCATTTAGACGCTCATGTTGTATGGCTCTGGGCCATCATTTGAGATGTGGGTTCTTGAAACCTCTTTCCCATCCCAGTTGCTTGCCACTGTTTTATTGCGACCTTCCTCCAAGCATACCCAATGTTACATCATCACAGAATTCGAATGAAAAACTCTGGTATCACCAAAAACGTAAAAAAAAAATGAACTTTTCAACTAATTTACAGACATTTCAAAATATAAATACATACACACAACAAAAATATAAACGCAACACTTTTGTTTCTGCTCCGATTTTTGCAGTCCCCAGACCCCCATTAAAGCAAAAAACTGCACATTCCAGGGTGGCCTTTTATTGTGGGCAGTATAAGGTACACCTGTGCACTACTCATGATGTCAGATCAGCATCTTGATGTGGCACACGTGTGAGGTGGGATGGATTATCTCAGCAAAGCAGAAGAGCTCACTATCACACATTTAGACTGATTTGTGAACAATGTTTGAGAGAAATGGTAATATTGTGTATCTGGAATGAATTTTAGATCTTTAAGTCCATCTCATGAAAAATCGGAGCAGAAACAAAAGTGTTGCGTTTATATTTTTGTTGAGTGTATATTGAGTGCTTTATGTACCTATTTATCCACAGTAGTGGTCAACAAGTGGTAGCACTTTAAAGGCCCACTATGCAACATTTTTCAATTAATCAATTTCATACTGTTTAGGATGCTAAAATGAGTCATTACACGGCGAACGAACGGTGTAGAATGTGCCACCGTGGCCTATAGCGGTAGATACAGCACTTGCAATGTTCAGCAGCGTGGACCGCCTCCAATAGAATGCAGTGCAATACAATGCAATACAGCGGTCTTTAGAGGGAGCTCGTGAGAGAAAAAAACAGAACGTTGCTTAGCCCTTCTTTAACATCCCTAGCTCAAAGTTTAATTTTCTTATTGTCTAACCTTAGGTATTCTCTCCTGTAGCATATTCTGGGAAGGATTTACCACCCTTACCACAAAGCTACATAGGCCATACTAGACAGCCATCTAAAAGAACAAGCATCTACATTCAGGCTGAAGAGCCTCCATTTGGGTGGATTTGAGTGCCTTTTTCACATTCCTCAGCTGGGGTCCCACCAAGCCAGCCATGACAGAGACAGAGAGGGAACAAATCCTCCCCCGTTTGCTAATTCTGACTGCCACACTGTGCAAAGTGCTCTAGGGTCAAAACAAGCTTGGACCTCCCGTGAGCACAGTGGAGCCAGTAATTAGAGTTTCCAGCCAGTGAGTTTAGCCCTAGCATTAGCCGTTTGATTGAGTAAAGTCTTGACAGTAATAAAGACATGAGGAAATCTTGGGTGCCTGAGGACAATGCTGCCTGTTCTTGACCTTAAGAGGCAATGAGAGGACAGACAGGGAAAGCCTGGTCTAGACAGCAATGAAGGCCCAAAGCTCTTTGACTGTCATATTAAGGTGAGGCAATGTTTCTGCCAATATGAGAGGAAAATGGACAAAAAGTTAAAAAGAAACATGTGTAGTAAGTGCAATGCTTGACATTTTGCTGGACTAATGACTATGAAATTTTTTTTTTGCTGGACTAATGACAATGAAAAATACATTTAGCAACATCCACTCCACACATGGTAGAATACGCATAGAAGAAAGATGATGAATAGAAGGGGATTCAATAATTGAAGAGAGGATGATCACACAAACAAAGAGGGAGGGAAGAATACTGTGAGAAATGTGGTGACTATTTATCCCAATTGTGAATTAGTGATACAGACTCAGCACACAGTGAGGTGTCACACTCAACACACAGAGAGGTGATAACACACAGACTGAGAGCAGTGGGCTACAGAGACCTGAAAGATAAATGGCTTGATAGATGGGAGAGCAGGGGAAGCTCAAAGACAACACCCCGCTGCAATCTAGCAACACATATAATGGAATCTCCACAACAACACAAACAAACAGCCATTCATAAAATCACTGGCAGACCAAACCCCCAGAGATTTGGTAGTAGGTGTTTTTGACAACACATCAACTTCACACAACATATTCTTCTACCTTAATCACAGAAAATATGAATTTCTACAGAAATATGTGCCCCTTGAGGTCATTCTGGGTAGACCAACTTGGCATTAATACTGCCTTGAGCTGACTGTGTGCTGAATGAGCATTATCAGAGCTGACCTCTGCAAAATTTCCCCAAACTCCATAAACCTCAAAACTAGCCTATCTGGTGTGTCTGGTCTACTTGTCCTCATAACCCATCAAGAAACTATCCCTTTTCCCTTAAGGATCTGACCTGTCCAGACAGGTCCTGCAGAAACATTGAGTAAACATGGGGAAGATACATGATTCTACAGTCAAACCAAATTAGAACTTTCACACAGTGAGTCAAGCAATAGAGGGGAAAAAAATGCAGATTCAAGTAAGATAGACATTAGAGGCTTATGACTCAGCATTTTAAGTCTCTCGTGTGACAGACTATATAAATGGTACAGCATGTTATTCTAACAAGTTGATGGTCCCAGTAGTAGAATGGGCAACTTATGGCCAAAGTGTGCTATTCTGAAGCCGTAATTGTAGTTTTATGTGCCCAAACCTAAAAGGCTATACGCTATTTGCTGAACTTTACAGTCTGGTACACTACATTAGGATGTAGTTTGCATTGCAAAATTCAGTCCCAATATTCATGAAAAGGAAATTGTATGCAAGTTTTTTTATACTTTTTTCCAGTAGATTCTACGCTTCAGCACATTTATTGAGGTTTTAGAGGAAAACAAAATGAAAAACAGTACCACAAAACTTGATACTGAAGGTGTGCCCAAACAGTAACTAGTACACCTTTAGTGATAGACATCAAGGAATCCCAAACATGGAGTTGTTTAATTAAAAAAACTGTAACTTTCTGAAAAAGAGACTTATCTCCAAGTGATGGAGGCCAGGTACCTTAACAAAGCACCTTAACAAAGCACAACAAGCTGACCAAGACTATCAGATAAGCCTAATTACTGGACAGTATCAAGGCCCTTTACATGGGTATAGGCTAAAAACATTAGTTCAACACTAGTTTATGTAAACAGATCATAAAACATGCATCGTGCATTACGTGTGCCTGCCGCCTATTTTACATAACTATGGACACTCCCTCTCGACTCGCCAACTCCAATGTACTCCCACTACAACCTAAAGAAGCAGCAATGTTACACAAAATTTGGATACTGTTATGTTTTGTAGTTTTCCGTTTAGTCTGCAAGGTAAACAAAACATTATTATCCAATTGAAGTCAAAACTGACAAACCCAAATTTACATCCTGTAAATGAGGAAAATTAAGGGTAAAAAGGAAAACCCTCCCATGTTTGAAATGTTATTGTTGAAAATGGTATCCATCAGCCCTGTCAAACAGAAACAAAATTAGTGATTGACGCACCAATCTGATTTAAATAAAAAAAGTTAACGTCACTTTCCGTTTGTGTTAATAACTTGGAGTATCCTGGTACCAGTGTATCATTTTAACAGATAAAAAAAGATCACTCCACACTGCATGCGAGTATCTGACGTTGCAGGTCTCACACTATTTTAATTTCTTACCAAGACAAGCTAACGCTAGGCTAATACATTCCTCTTGACGCTACTTAGGATGATAACATTCAACCTGTTACACACAGTCGTTTCTTATTCTTAATTTCAATAACGTTTAGCGTTATGTTAACAATAACATTCGCTTCTCCAAACAAGTACAGACTATAACACAATACACAAGAAGAACAAGGCAATGCTAGCGCAGATATAACGTTAGCTGATAACGTTGGGTCACTATTTGTAGCGATAAATTCCTATCAGAGCAACAAGTTGAACGAGCTAACATTAGCCTGAATGGCTAGCACAAATTAGCCATTTTAAACAACAGAACAAAGTTCCGCCCTGTTTAAGTGCGAAATTTCCCAGAACTGGATACTGCAAGTATTATAAATTGTGGGGAAAATATTTCAAATTCATTTTCACAAAATGTAGCTTTACCTGTAACTGAACATTAAACAACAAGACATTTAAAACTCAGTGAAGGTCCTATGACACTTCATAGGCTGGAAAGCTAGCTTTTTCGCTTTTCCTGCTTTCAAAGCTAACATTAGTGTAGCATTTTTTTGCTAACCTAACCTAGCATTAATTTACTACGGCGATTTACCTGGTTTAACATACCTGTTGCATTGAAAAAACACTGTGGGAATTCGCGAGTTCAAGAACAGCAGGAAAACAGCTTACTTGTTATGTTATGGTTCCGTCAAATTAATCTTGAATTAGTTCTCCAGGACGCACCTGCGGTCAGTTGGAAAACACATTTACTTTGTTTCCTATGGGGACTCCATTCCGGTCACAAATTTCGCAAGCAGTATGGGCGCCAGTAGCGGAGTAGCAGTTCCTTCAACAGTGCAAGTACATGGCTCCATAGCGCCTCTGTCGACTTTTTAAGACCATGAACGATTGTATTGCTGTATCAACGTTATGCATATAACCACATAACCAGTAGATGGGATTTTGTAGATAAAATGGGCCATATTTCTGATATTGGCCAAATTTATGATGACATAGGCCAAATGAGTCACAACAGGAAAAACGAAAACGTAAAAGTATACCAGATGTTGTGTTAAATGCTCTCAATTTTTACCCTGTAAACGTGTATGCAAAATAACGGAGTTTGGACAATAAGCCTATTTCTGCATGCGGAATGGATATTTTATTTATAACCAGTTTATAAAAATAATATACAAAATAACTTTAAAATAAAACAAAACAGGAAGCAAAACAAAACAAACAAAACACTGTACAGGATATTCATATGGTACAAATGAAAAGACAAATAAGTACAGTTATGTACAATGTAATCCACTCCTTCAGATACATCCTTTCATTAACAACTGTACACAAGTTTTCCTCTGTCACAGCACTGACATAACTTTTTACCAAGTCACACTCAGTCAGGACTTAAAAGTTAAAAGCATTTATTCGTCCAGTCATTCTTCTGGGTATTTGATGAACATAACACCCTTCAGCACACTGAATACAGTTTATTGTTTATTTTTTTATTGGAAACTACAAATAGTCATGACTGAATAAGGGAAAAGCCCTATATTACTATTATTTTGGAACATTCTTCATACCTGGCAAGAAAAAGTGATACAATGCATAGTATGCGTATGTATGACAAATTGGACAAACACACACCATGCAGTTTTTTGGAAGTAACAAACAGACATTCAGAGAAGAGATCAGATGAGATCTGTTGGTCCACACACGCCCAGTACACTGTCACTGAGATATAGCAAGCATACCAGTGTACGTTACCATGTCACCATAAAATCTATAACTTCTCTACATGACTATAAATCACTGTGTAGTGCCATCTTGAAAATGCTGATACATCTACTAGATGAACTGAATAGAAAAACTGGAAAGACATAAATGTAAATAAAGTGCTCTTTTCACGCCATTAAGAGCACCTTTTGCTGAGCAAAATAATGCAAGAAGAGGGTGAATTTTATCTTTCAAGGACAATTCATAATTTTGTAGGGCGAGATGAAGTTTGACACTAGGAGGCCACAAGGAGGCAACAGTATTTCACCTACTCCTTAAAGCACATTTTCCCCTCTTACAACACAAAACTATGGTAAAATACTAACAAATAATGAATTCTGGGCAAGTCATTTGGCTTGGTGCATATAGGAAGCGCTTAAGAACACCAAGTGTTAAAACTCTGAATTAGAATTTTAATTGTCAGCTCACTTCTTGAACACAACAGACTGATTTGGCATTATACATTCAGATCAATGTGGATGTTACATTTTCTTTTGCAGTGGAGGAACATGGGGTAACTAAAGAGGGAACATTTATTTCTCACAGCCACCCTGACTTGAGTTTAAATTCCTGGCTTTGTTCCCTTAGTGACAACTGTCCTTATTACAGTGTACCGTGAAATTAGTGGTTCTCAAACCAGGATTTGTATAGATTTTCTTATCAGTTCTTAATTTTTTTTTTTTTTAACTTTCAATTGCAATTGCAGGTGTCTGGCACCTGCTCACCTCAATAATTAGGTCATAGAATATAACAAACATATAGACCACATTATGCAGTTACTGTAAAAGGTAAGCTATACAATTACAGGTTACTATGAAGTGTGAGCAAGGTCATACAAATGTTGACCGGTATGGTTGTTTCACTGTCTTACTTTGTTTTCATCCACCTCTGACCGACTGTCAAGTAGCACTGAGACATCAGGGATTGTTGAGGCTTAATCATTCACCAGCTCACCCATTCTAGTCTCTTTCACAATGAAACAGGCACTTGTCTACTGTATATGACTAATAGTGATTATGCTAGAACTCGACTGAAAAGGAATAATGGACCTTTCATAAGGAAAGCTGAAGGGCTTTTCTCTTTAAAACAGTTTGCGATACTGCAAACGAATTATGATTCTCCCCTATCTACTGTTCAATTGTTTAATGTTTAATTGGTGCACATCCTCCAAAATGCAACTCATGTAAACTTCAACTTTGTATGAGACAAATTCTATTTTATCTTGGCTCTTGCTACTCAAAGAATTAAAACTATTTTATTAATTTCATTTGTTTTCATCTCATTGCTGAAAGTACCCTGCTAAAAGTTTTTTTTTTCTTTTCAATGGACTACAAAGAAAGCCAAACAACTGGGAGCATAATTGGTTCTCTCTCATACTGTATCTCTTTCTAAGACTGCAGATGGGTGCAGGCACTATTTATACATTAAGGCCAAAGATAAATTGGGCTAATGAAACTAATATGGGAGATAGTCATAACTGGTCTACAAATTGAGAAACCTCTTGAAAATTGTTATTCAAAACACTATGTTTGAGGCCATCGTCACACTGGTCTTTAAACGGCATACACTAGAAAAACTACATTTGGATACCAAAGAGCATGGCTCAATCTGTATACTTAGATAACAAATCTATACAAACGTGTCAATAATTTAGAGGAGAGCAGATTTTAATTGTACTTTCTCAGTACTTACTCAGTTGATCTACTGTAGGCATTAATTCAAAGTGATTCCACTTTGTTGTTTACTGTTAAAATAGTTGTAGGAAGTGATGTAGGCAACAAGTAAGCTTTTATACATGCCTAGTAGTGGTTTGTCTTAAAAGGAGATGAACACAGTTCTCTCTGTGGCACATGTTACTGGCCCTTTCCTATGGTATTTTGCAAGCAGAGATGAAAACACCTCGCCGAAGTAGTGTATTCAGAGGAGGAAGTATTACTCAGATATCCCCTGGGATGAACTTGAGGGTGACGGAGCAGCACACAAGAACAAAAATTCTGCAAGTGCTTGACAATTAAAGACTAGTTTCTTTAAAGGCAGACATCACAGTTGTTTGATAATAAATGATGTTCTTCCCTTAACTTAGACAAGTTGATCCATACCTTTCTCGTCTCAGTGTGTGCACTCAATCGCTCTAGCGACACATTTAACTTTCAGTAGTTTAGTGGATAATATGGAAAACTATAATGTATAACGGGAAAAACAACTGTGGGCCTTTCGCTGTTGGAGCAGTGATAACAAACACAAGGTATATAGCACAGTTATGTTTCACATGATGTTACTGCACGGACGGCGAAGTGCTCCCAAGTGTTTTTCTACCATACATTATAGTTCTCATTATTATCTGATCAGAAAATCTCCACGTTTTATTTTGTGTCAGCATAGTTAGTTGACTAACTCCTCGAGTAACTGTATGTAAATAGGAAAGACTAACTTATCTTATCTTCTAGCTACACCTGTTTGGACCCTAATGAAAGAACTGGGCTAAGCTAAATGCGTTGCATGCCAGAGCGATTTTAGTGCACATACTGAAATGAAAGGGGAATGTATCCACTTGTCTAAGTTAAGGGAAGAACATATCAATATCAAAAAACAGTGGTGTGTTCCTTTAAAGGTCATTTTCTGTCAGACATTTCAGCCTGACCTTGAAAGACAAAAAACTCCACCCACACTCGAATCTAATAAATAAAATATATAGCAATAAATAAATAGAATACAATACAAACTCTTTGTGACATTATTATGGTCAGTGATATTGGACTCTCACGTAATTCTGAGTGAAACCACTAATACATTTAACAATACTCATCTCATCTCACTTTTGTGGGGTTTCAAACTACAGTAGATATATGCACCATAGCACATTCATTTTACAGTATAAAACCCTTAACTGTTGCAATCTCACATTAAAATGTTCTAAAATCTTTTTTTAATATTTCATTTCTCTTACAGTGTTTAATCTTTCAACTGGAATCTGATTGAAGCAGAGTTTTTTTATGCTATTTTCCACAAAATTAGGTTCTTTAAGTGTCTTAAGGGACATGCATATTATCCATCTGCAGTGATTCTGTTCTTCAATCCCCCAAAGCTACCCAAAATGTTCTGTCACAATATTCTTCACAGAAAACCTTCATTCATAGGTCCCCTGATCTAATCCCTTCAGGGAGCTCAGACTGGTACAATCTGTTAATTTTGCAACAAGGTCTGAAACTATTCAAAAACACTCCTCACACTAGGGTGTCCTTTTGGTATGTATAATAATGTGATTGCTCCAAGAAAGTGAGACATGCTCACTTAACTTACTGCATGTAAACTGGTCATATATCTTATCAGGAAAACATAGGAAAACAAAACAACTACACACACACACACACACGCACACACAAACACACAAATTGCGTTTCTATGGCTTAATTTTTGGCTTAAAGTAAAGACAAAAATGGTGCCTTTCCTACTCTGTGAGCTGCTTTGGAGCATTAACTAAATTAACATATCTACACAAATGCAACCCTAAAAGTGTTCTAGCATGAGTGAGGATGAGTGTGCAGCAAGTATGGAAGTTGGAGACACTTTGGAAAGCAGCCTTATTTAGTATATATTTCAGTCTCCACATACCATTTCCTTCATTCCTTCATTTATATTAGCACAAAAAATAGGTCAATTCAACTTTGACTAGACGGAGACAGTGGGATAAAGACTCAAATTCTGTTCCCTAAAACTGATGCTCCAGGCGCAGTGCTTCTGCACTTGTAAACACTCGTTTGATTGTTTCAACGTTTGTTTTGATTCCCCTCATCTTGCTCAGGAAGGCAGGGATCCATATTATGAGACCTCTTTATGACAATGTAAGAAAAGCGCACACGCTAAGTGTTTGTATCAAGGTGTCAAAGAGGCTCAATATATGGAGTAAGGGGAGTAACTGGGGGACACAGATAGAAAAGACATTGAAAAAATAAGAAATAAATAAGAATAGAAGAACAACGTGAAACCAGTGATTAGTGTCAGTCTATTAGTGAACCTGTCACTGTTTTGACTAATGCTTACTGTGTACCGGACATGAGATAATTAGGCCATACCAATAAAATTAGTTGGTTCTCGGATTCGCCACTTGAAAAAAATGCAAAATGAAATAAAAATAAAATTAAATTCGAACTCACACGAACATAAAAAACACCGTGGTTGATAGCTATAATACTGAAAAAAGCATGCTGCGTTCACGTGACGTAGAAAACCAATCAAATCGCGCCTTTCACTTCAGAGCGCAAGAAACAAGACATGATATGAGGAAAGATGCCGGTGGATCCTGCTAGGCCAGTGTTTGCAATTATTAGAATATTTGATCAGAAGAGAAAAACATTTGACAAGTGCATTTAAATTAAAGAGGATGAGAACTTTGCGCAGTTGTACTCACGGTGCCGAGAGCAGTCTGCTTGTGCAACTCTGTGGAGGTGAGTTTGATATTCCATTGATTGAGAGGCGAAAAAAAAACATTCAAAGTGTTTCGCCATCAAAATCAATCAATAAATACATGAATAGCGTGTGCCTACACGCTCACATCCTCGCGCACGCACACACACACACACGCTTCTCTTTTTCATGCAAAAAATTGTCTCTTTTCTAGATTCATGTGACTACACATTGATGAATATTCATCTCCGTTACGCTGATCACGAGGTTTTAGTCACTATCTAATTGCTGGTGAATCAATGCGATTTTGACGTTCTAATGCCCTGTGATGAACTGTGACAAAATGAGATTGAACGTAGGCTACAGCAGCCTAGACGTAGTCTACATTATATGTCATACCTCAATTCCACAGCCAGCTTGCTTGGTGCTTAGATTCTCAAACTCTTAAATAAATGACAAACCGTCAAACCTTTACATGACATAGAATGACAGAATTATTAATTTGTACATTGCCTAAAACCTGCATGACAAAAAGTGTGCTGTGAGATGTGAAAGTTAAGTTTATAAATTAGGCCACATTTAGTTTTTCCTTAACACGTGAGTAAATGTCTTTAATGAACATTAACTGTGAATGTGCTAATTTACCTTCAGAACAATTTTTTTTTTTTTTTATTTCGCTCGCTCGCTCCATATTTTTCCTGAAAAAATCCGAGAACCAACTAATTTTATTGGTGTGGCCTTATGTATTTTTGAATAAATACTATAAACAAATATATAAAGAAATGACTTATTTCACACACAGGCGCACATATGTGAGTGAATACACATGTACAAACACATGTTCAATCTCCTTGCAATTCACACACATACTGTAGTGTACTGTACATACATACATACATACATACATACATACACACATATGTAGGTATACGCAGTTTTGTTAGCCTCTCCCGTCACATCTGCACACATACTGTCAACTAGGCACCACCGTGCTTGTGGTGCCCGGGGCATTACTGCATAACCACATGCTTTTTTGAAATGCGTGCTAGTAAATACGTGTCTAGTCTCGAGGGAAACATTAATTTCTATGACATAAACAATTGGAGACAAAAATGCAACTGGAATGCAGGTGAGCACAGAGCAGAAAGAGGAAGCTATTCCAGACCAAGGTCAACTGAGCAGATCTCACAGGGCATCTTTGTTTCTTTTTTTTTTTTTCTTGGAGGGGTGGGGTGGGGGGAGGGGGGGCGAATGGAAGTCACAGGAACCCATGACTAGCCAAAGAATATAGGAGATATCTTTATGCTGGATAGAGTATTGTACAGAACTTATCACTTCGTCAACAGTGTAGGCTACACTTCCTCTGAAGAGTCATTAAATCTCATTACTGAGTGACAACAGCACATGACTACATTCATCAGCTTATGGGTATTTGTTACAGTGGTTAAAGACTCTAGAGTATTTACGCAGCATGTATTAATGATGCCTAACTGAAGATATATTTATGTCCTTAATACAGAAAAAAATATAATGAAATGTCTATTTTATGGGGATTACATATTAATTTATTGTTTAAAATGCTTATTACTTCAAAGAATGTAATTCAAAGCCTAAAGTATAAATGGGGAGTAGGAGGCTATGGTCACAGGAAACCCCCTTCTATACTAACCTGTCTAATGCTCTAACCTGCTTTTATAGTCTTATTCAGAGGAAGTGTTGCTTGTTTAGAGGTGTTCAGTCAAATCCCTTTCTAGCAAAATCCCCTAAGCAAGGGCCTATAAATCATCTCACGTTAGCTCTGTTCCCTAGTAGTGCTTCTCCAACAGTACAAACTTTTCATTGGCCTCAGCACACATGACACTCACTGCACATGATTGTGTTTAACTGGCACACTTGCACCAAATGTCTTCAGCACACAAAAGGCATAAGTTCCTCACCTGGGTTCACGTTCACATCTCACAGGATCTTCTACTCACAACTCACACACACACACTCAATTATTAGAGCTTCTCTGAGGTGAATGACTATCTGCTCAGCTTGCTGGAGCACTTGCCCTCACGGCTGTGCCCATGCCCACAGCTGGTCTTGCCTCTCTGGCTGTGATGGTGGAGGTGGTGGCGCATCTGAAGGTGAATGCGGCGGGAGTTGGGCCCACCTGCAGGTGACGTGCCACTGGAGAGGCTGGGTGGGGAGCGACTGCGGCCAGGACCCAGGCGGGATGGGGGGGAGGAGGAGGCCGAGCGCTGCAGTGAGGAGGCTGAGCGGGGTGAGGCACTAGAGCTGCGGGGGTGGTGGTGCGGGTGGACGCCCACGGCAGTGCCGGACACAAGCCGCGGAGACGAGCGCCCCATGTGGGGTGAGCAGGAGCGGAGCGCTCGGCCAGTCGGAGAGCCACTTTGCATCAGCTGAGCAAGGCAGCTCAGAAGCTCAGAGTTGCCGCTACTGCCTGCCCGGATACGGTAGCGCCGCAGACTGCAAAGATGAGAGAGACAGAAAAGAAGATAGGAATGATGGGGGAAGGAGAAAAGAGGTGAAAAGGGAAGGAGGAAATTAATATGATAAAATATAAAAGAAGAAAAAATGGTGAGCGAGTGGTAAAGTCTGATGAAATAAATAGATAAATAGATGGACAAAGAGGCTCTGCCAAATCTAATTTTGCTAGCCTACACAAGAACATCTGCCAATAACTTATGCACATTCGTTTCCAGACAGTAAATTGGTGATCACATTAATAATTTCTATGATTATAACTTATTCCCCCAGGGCTGCCCTTACCGGCTCTCTATGCTGGGTCGACTGGGGGGTCTGCCTGGAGGTGGCCTCGGCAGGAACTGGGAAGAGCAGTTCTCTGGGAGGGAGGAGGACCCCTCCGCGCGCACCGGCCGTGGAATCCGGCTCCTTCTGGAAAGTGGACTAGAGGAGGAGGAGAGGGACAGCGCCTCGTCTCCGCCCTGCCGATCTGACACCGACAGTCCCTGCAGTGACTCCTCGTCCTGGGAGCGGTCAGTGGCAGCAGCAGGGGAGTCTTGCTGTGGCACAGAACAGCGCCTGTCAAGGGATGGTGAGAGAGAACAGGAAGGGGACAGCAGCAATGACGGCCCCTGGTGGGCCTTCTTCAGTAGGAGTTTCTGCTTGGCTGTGCCACCAGGAGCGCTAGCGCTGGGGCTTGAGAGCAGCAGGCTGCTGGGCTCCAGCACTGGGATGCGGCTGAGCCGAAGCCTTGGTGCCACGGAGCCACGACTCCTCTCCACCTCTTCTTCTACAGGGGTCCCCTCCTCCACCTCCTTCTCCTGCTCCTCCTGCTGCTTCTGCTCATGGCTGAAAGTTCTGGGTGGATTGCCACCATCCTCCTGGAGGTATCCTTCCTCTTCAGCTTTCAGTGGCCCAGGGCTGCAGGGGGAGCGGGAGGAGGAGCGTGGAGACACTAGGCTCGGCATGGAGCCAGCTGCTTTGGGTGGAGATGGGTCCTCTTCAGGTAGAGGTTCCCTCTCTGGGGTGGGGGAGGCAGGGTCAGGTTGACGGGGCTCCTGAGGGGTCACTGCCGTGGGCGGGGTGGCTGGGCGGGCATGTGCTGAATAGTTGTTATTTTCATTTATGTCCACCAGGTGGCACTGAGGAAAATGGTCACTGGCAGGTGCGGAAGTGTTTGCAGCTAAATGCTGAGCATTGAGCTACAGAAAAAAGAGGGACAGATAATGACACAGCGGGATAGTGAGGAGAAGAGAGAATGTATGAGGGTGACAAACTAAATACATATCATAGAGAAAAAAGGTCAGTAAATACAGAGAGAAATTGCAGTACTATAACAAGTGCTTTCCAAGCAATTTGGTTCATGGGACATGGGACGTGAACTGGTATCTGATTCAGAACTCTGAACAGTCTGGTAATATTTTAAGCCCATCAAATTGTACATTTAGATCAAGTATTCACTTATGTGGGAGAGAACTACAAGAAAGCACCACAGAGAGCAGAAAATGCAAGCTGGATCATCCACCACATGCACACACAATATGACAACATCTGACACAACTCAGAAAAGGCAGAACTGAGATTAACCAACTAGTTCAACACATAATACCACACAAATTGTTCCTCAAAGAGAATTAGAACACCACAAAAAATAAAATAAAGTATAACATAGAGTAGCAAAATAAAGGATTCCAAACCAAAAAGAATGAAAGCCATGTGCAATGGGAGCTAGGCTAGCAACTCAATAGTCAAGCAGGTCTGATGGAGGATGGGAACAGGTTTGGGGAGGTAGAGAGTGGGTGTCAGCAGAGGGGGGCGGTTATTCACCTGCTGGAGCTGTTCACGGGTGATGCGTATGACGGAGGGGATCTTAGCGCTGGAAGCGCCCACCGGGATGCTGGGAAGTTTGCGGTGGCCCGGTGAGCGCAGCCCGCGGCTGGAGGATGTGCCAGGGGATGGCGGAAGAAGCGAGGCAGAGGAGGAGGAGGAGCAGGAGGAAGGGTGCTGCTGGTGCTGGTGGTGGATTTGGTGGTGGTGTTGATAGTGGCTGTGGTTGTGGTGGAGGTGCTGCGGGTCGACTGAACGGCTCCGGCACAGTCCAGACGGTCGGGGGATGGCACGGCCGCGGCGCAGGGGGTCCGAGTGTGTGGGGGGGGGGCTGGGGGAGCGCTGGGATGGCAGCAGGGCCCTGCATGGCTGCTGCTGCACAACAGGCTCCTCCAGTGGAGACAGGAGAGAAGTGGGGAACTACAAGCAGGAGGGATGGAGGGATGAAGAGAGGTGGGGAGATGGAGGGAGAGAAAGAGAGGGGGGGATATAAGATCAGAGCGAGTTCATAAGAGGACAAGGGAGAGGGAAAAGAGTGCGTGGAGATGATATAGAGAGTTTGAAGAAAAGAGTGAAAAAAGCATAAAAGAGACAGAGAAAGGAAAAAAGTGATGGACATAGAAATGAGAGAGAATGAAAGGATAAAGGGCACAGAAAAACAGAATGGAGAGGTAGAGGTACAAGAAGGTAGAACCGGGATTAAGTGACAGAGGGGGTGACCATGCAAAGCTACGTCTGTTGCTAATAAGAGGGTCTTCTCCATTGCTGGAGATATTGTCACTGATCTGTGCTTTCTGTGCAAAATGTGGATAAATTAATCTTTCTAGCCAAAAACTTTAAGCTTGAATAGTTTTGTCATATTCAGGCTGTTGCTGCTACGTGTTCAAAGTTAATATTTGTTACTTAATTTTTACTAACTTTTAATATAAGATTTATTTTTTATTTTTTTTAAGATTTTTAAATTGTTACAATAGTTTTAAAAACCCAGAGTCTAATTTATTGGGTTGTTAGGTTATTAGGTTGCTTTAATTTATTTATACAAATTCTATTGTTTGCTTAAATAAAATTATATATATTATTCGGCCATAGTTTTGCGAGATCTTGACTTTCTTTTGCGAGATCTCAAGTTTTTCTTTTGCGAGATCTTAACATTAATTTGCGAGATCATACAAACAAGCAGTATT
>JAGFZM010000011.1:1326831-1341913 GCA_017657215.1 Limnothrissa miodon
TTGCCAGCAGGAGGCAATGGGTCAGCCATTGTCAATGGGTCAAACAAGCATCCTTTAAAGGGGACATATTATGCAAAAACTCACTTTTTACGGGGCTTTGAGTTCATATTTGGGCCTCTACTGTTCTTATAAACTCTCCAAGTGCGAAAAAAACCCCGTCCATCTGTTTTCTGATGGTCAGTAGAAAGACTTTGGTGTCAAGAATATTATGCTCCTGTGAGCCATTTGGATGGCTCCCTTATTTTCACATCACACTAAGGGAATTGGCATAGACCAACCCCAGCACCTGTTGAACCCATTTAGCCAAAGCTAATGTCTATCTGCTTAGATTGAGAGATGTTTCTCTCCGTACTACCTGGGCGCTTTTTAAAACGCTGCCGCCAGTTTTTCAAGTTGAGAAATACGTCAGGTTCTTTTTGGAACAGCTGACCAATCATTGTCAGGAATCAAAACTCTGGCGTCCTGTGGCAATCAGCAGTAACAGGAGACGGTCGAGGTAGAGGATTATAAAATGTCAACTATTAACACCATGAGCTATATGACTTGCCAATGTCACTGTGTAATAGTATTGATCTATTGAGTAAAGTTATCCATATTTGGATTTTTTTGGCTACCAGTTGTCTTTATTTCAGACCTTTCAAAAGTTAGCATGTTAGCTAATATACGTGAGATTAGCTCACGTTCATGACATGGGAAAAAAAAGTTATCAACTGATAAATGCTGCCAATGATTTTTTTGTACTAGAAAAAGCCTCGGGGTCGGTGTTTTTTACTTTAAAAAAAAAAACACCCAATGTGAACACCTTCTAATGCTTGTTAAAATAGTGTCTGGGTTTAAATGAAATGTTTATCATGTTATCATCAGTGGAGGCGCGCCATCAAGTAAAAGCCCATAGTCTGACGTTAACAGTTGTAGCCTCACTTTATAAAAACGTTACTTGAACTATTCAAGCTTTGTTGAGTTTAAAATGTTAGCAAATACTAAATTTTGTAAAGAGATGGCATTATGTTTCTAAAAAATAACCTTACATTTGGCTACATTGTTGTGGCAAACTAAACAGGGTAGGCTACCAACTAAGGAGGGATCCAATGGTAACAAATATATTTATTAAATAAGTTTATTAAAAAAGTTGACTGAACATTCAGAAACCGCTTGCTGCATTCTTTCTGTTTGTGCTGGTGGATCCTCTTGTTCGGCATCGGGGTTTGATACCGGCTCTATTTGCAGTAATTTTTGAGCAGCGTAAACAGTTCACGCAGCCGGAGGCAGCAACCAGCAACAGCTTATTTGCATAAAAGTGACAGAGCCCTTAAACGGCTCAATTTGGGAGAGACCGAAACTGGCAAGAATAGAGCAGGTGAAATCTATTTATGTGAGAGTGATTTTGTGAAGAACTTCAGGAACTTGATTTGTATAGCCCATAGACCCATTCTAAATTGTTTAAAAAGAGGTATAATATGTCCACTTTAAATCAGGGGGGGAACGTCCAGCCTCCGGACGGATATGGCCCGGCAAAGCCTTTGATGTGGCCCGTGGAGGCAAAGCTGAGATTTTTTATTTAATTTTATTTATTTTTAATTATAAAACAATAAAAATGCTAAAACACATCCGCCCCCATTCCCACCCAAGTAAATATCTAATTTCCTTTTTGTTTCGAAAGTTGCGTGTCATGTCATCAGGGCCGCAAAAATACAACAAAATTTCAGTCACATATTAGGTTACAGTTCATGCCTTGAATGGCATCTGTAATCAATGAGAATTAAAGGTCTCATTCCATCGTATTTTCATTAATTTTGTGGTGGTCTCTTGTCTAAAATAATGTCATGAGAGTTGGTTTCGACAAAAAATATGCTGTGGTTGTCTTGTTTCAAGCTATTTTAGTTTAGAAAACGAGAACAGGGATAGCTCGAGAGGATTCTTATGAATATTAATGATATGCAAATGTATCGCCTCTGATTGGCTAACAACACTGTGACGTAGGGCTGGGCGGTATATCGATATTTAATCAATATCGATATAATTTCAAACCATGATATGATTTTTGACATATCGTATATATTGGTTATGACTTGTTTTTTAATCCAGAGACAAGTATTCCGCTTTTTTCTGCTATGCGACGTCTGTGCACCAGCTTCCTTGCCACTGATAGCTCAGTGCTCCTTGCTTTGAGTTAGCTCCTCCCTCCCCCTACTCATGTAGACCGAGTAAACAACAATGGCGACTTCCATAGAATGCATGAGTTATACAGATGGAGAATGCCGCAGAAAGGTTATTGTGGCCAAAAAAGCGAAACAACGGTTCGGTCATTTTGTAATGGAGGCCACCGGCAAGTATATGAAGAGTGTTACAAACTCCGAGGACAGACCGCCACAAAACCAGTGGGAACTGAGCAAAACTACACTTCAGAACTCTTTAGCATGCAATGTTCCCTAACTCTATGACAGAAAAAGCGGCGGTGGAGCATAACGTTAACACAATCAATTGCCGTATCGCGGTGGACATGGCATCAATTGCCGTAGTGGAACGCGGATTTGTGTTGTTACTTTACAAGACAAGAACTGAACTTTGAACTCTGTGACTGAGTACGCAATGACAACAGACGAGAGGAGTAAAGTTAGCAGAACCTGTGAGTCCTACATTTGTGTCACATTACGGCGGAGACTCTTAACACATTCGTTTTCTTTGCACAAAATATACAAATGGAAAGACGGCCCACACATTTGTTATTATTGTTTGCAACTGTTGCACAGTTTAGTTGAGAACTTGTTATTTTGAAAAAAAGCTCTTTATATTATTTTCATTATTTATTTTATAGACACTTTATTTATTTTATTGTAAAGTGACCAACCTGGTTAAAAATAGCAAAGACAAAAAAAGAAATATTTGCCCTTTTTGGTGTAGCTACAGTTTACAGTTGCTGATGTTCAGACATTGATTTTTTGATTGTCTTTTTTTTTTTTGCTGGAAAGATATCGAGATATATATCGTATATCGATATATGAGAGAAATATATGGAGATATACATTTTAGTCCATATCGCCCAGCCCTACTGTGACGCTCCCTCTAGTGGGTCTGTCTGCAGGCAGCCTAACGTTTTCTTGAGGGCGGGTTAACTGCATAGCTAATGTTCAAATTGACGTACATTTGTACAGCTTTTCCGATTCGCTCGTTTTCCCAAGAGGTTTTCTATCACAGGCGAATACAGACTACAGGGGTAGGAGAGCTTTTTCATGTTGAGCATAGAAGTACAACTTGGGCTGACCTATGGTAATGTAAAAACATCCAAGTCTTAAACGGTTTATTTTGGAAGGAGACCTTTAATAACAAGTAACTGACAGGCTATTTGACCAGTAGTAGCGGACACATAGGGATATAAATACACTTTTCAAGCTAGATTGTCAATAAACAGGAAAACTACATACATTTATAAGGCTACACTGCCAGAATATCATTTAAGTTCATATTTTAGTTACTGTAAATCTCCCATGCCTTCACGCGCACATTTTCTTCACATGAAAACATTTCGCCAAGGTTAATCCACCATCATAACACATAATATGGCATGGAACAATGCGCCGGGCTTTTAAAGGGAATGAGAGTGTGAACTCTTATTGGTTTGTTACGTGCTACGCGGCAAACACATCCATGACTAATTCACTCACTTAAGACAACCCATTTGAACTCTGCGGCAGACATAATGTTCACTTTTCGAGGAGGCAAAATAGCGTTTTGCACTGGGACCGCCCCCAAAGACAAATGTGCCATAGACTTCTGACAATGCGTTAATGATCATGAAAATGGAGCCCATTTTATTATATTTATTATTATTTATTATTATTATATTTAACAGACAAACAACACGAGAATCCTAGTACTGTCTGTTTGCCTCTGTCTCTCAGGGTGGAGCCACAAGGCTTGTAATTGCCTAATGGCCTAATGCAAAAAACTACCTAGACTGCATTCCATGTTCCCTCTCTCCACTCACAGCAGCGCAATGCTTTTGGCTTTTGTTTTGAGTCATTCCATACAAGTGACACAGTCTTATTTTAGAACAACTACTTCTATTTTTTTCATTATTTATTTTAATACATATTTTCATTATTAAAATTGTTTTCACAATCTTAGTTGGTAGCACTGGGTAAAAGAGAAACATCGAAATATCTTGTGTACATGTATAATGGGTAAAAGAAAATTTGAAAAAATCTTGTATACTTTTACTCTTGTAAAACAGTAGCAAATGCTGCAGTAAATGCTTTTCTTCATTTAATGAGGTGTTTGTAGCAACATAACTCAAGGCAAGGTGCAGAAAAAAAGAGAATATCTATGGGCATGATGACAAATTTTTCAGATTGTCATTCATTTCTTAATGAGCTTGGATGTATCAGCAAAGCAACTCGGAGAAACAGTGCTCGGTCTATAGATAACAGCAGTAGGATACATGAAGCCAAAAAAGCCAGATAAAAACGTAAAACTTAAAGGAAAATATTTTTAAATAATTGGAAACAGCCCAAATGCAGGTGCTGTGTGTGACTGTATGCTGTACCACATATGTGACCCTTGATGTCGAAAGGGCTTACCTGTGAGAGAGCTTCCTCTGGCAGGCCATTGGCCGGACTGGTTGGCGTCACAGGGGGCATGGTGCTCCCCGTCTCCACGCTCAACTCCTGCTGGTTGCCTCTGGGCTCCGAGTGGGCCAGTCTGTCCCTGGCAGAGCTGTGAGCGGGGCCCTGTTGGTCCACCTGGTCTTCCTCTGAGGGGCTAATGGTGACCTTAGCCCCGGTGGCCTGGCCCCCGCTACTGCCACGCTCCTGCGGGTTGGATGGTGCCTCCACCATCACCCAGTCATAAGAGTTGGCGTCACCATCAGCAGCAGTGCCACCGCCACGGCCCAGACTCAGGTTCAGTGCCACAAAGCTGCTGCTAGCGGCACCCTCGCACTGCCCGCTGACCACGGGGGAGCCGAGGGAGCCGCGCTTTACTACACCACTGCCCCCTCCAGCCGAAAGGACCTCCTCGCCATAGTGCCACATGCCATCCACAGGGCCAGAACTGCTGAGCACAGCCAGACCTAGACCATGACCTGCCGACTTATCTGTAGTGCTGCCAGCCTGCTGCTTTGCTGAGCTGAGAAAACACACACAAAGTTGCTGTAGTCTTTTAAAAAGGAGTTCACCATGACATGGACTACTGCATTGAATACATACTTACAGATAATCATCAAGTGCAAAACTGTTTTGATAAAAAAAAAAAGGCCTAGCAGGTGTTTAGTGTGGCATCCAGGAGTTACACCGCTGGGGCCATATTAGGCCACACCAATAACATTAGTAGGTTCTCATATTCGCCGCTTGAAAAAAATGCAAAATGAAATAAAAATAAAATTGAATTCGAACTCACACTAACATAAAAAACACAGTGGCTGATGGCTATAATACTGCAAACAGCATGCTGGTTCACATGACGTCGAAAACCAATCAAATCGCACCTTTCACTTCAGAGAGAGCAAGAGACAAGAGACATGACTGTGATATGAGGAAAGATGTTGGTGGAAGGGGATCCTGCTAGGCCAGTGTTTGCAATTATTAGAATATTTGATCAGAAGAGAAAAACATTTGACAAGTGCAATGAAATTAAAGAGGATGAGAACTTGGCGCAGTTGTAGCCTACTCACGGTGCTAATTTACCTTCAGAGAATTTTTTTTTTTTTTTTTTTTTCGCACGCTCGCTCCATATTTTTCCTGAAACCAAGGTATTAGCAATTCAGGATCTCATTTAAGAAAACGGCCATTACAGAACAACCGTTCCTAAGTCAATTTTTCTATTCTAACCCAAGTTAAGAAACGTGTATTACAGAAGGATCCTAACCTCAAAAAATCTTAAATAAACATTCCTAACTTTAGCACTGGCCTTGGGTAATCTGTGCAAGCCTAGGCTAATATTAGCAATAACAATGCAGTGTGACCGGTTACGATTCAATTGTTGTTACAAATACCTCAGGGGCCTATTTGTTAAACAGCTATTAGAAGCCCCAAACAAAGGATTAAGATTTGACAATAAAACGTGTATAAGCCGACACTGTTTACCTTGGTGTCTGGTAAATGGTTCTTTGTTCCCAATCTTTGTTCCCAATCCAATTCCGGTCCTATCTCTTCCTGTTTTGGGCTTCGGGAAGGGGAAACATCTATTGACAGTTGGATTTATGAACTCCATAGACACAACGTGTTACATTTGTCCCTCACTGAAAGTTTGTCTGAGCTCCCCTAGGTTGGTAACGGTTGCTATACTAGGATTGGTCAGTTGCCGTTTTGGGGCGGGTCCGTGTATCAGCCAGAGAAAGTTTACTCTACCAGACACCTTTCCCACAGGCACAAGATCGCGTTGATCACTCGTTGCTTTGATGTCACACACTGACTGCGCAGCCCCTGTGTGTTTTTTGTCGCGACTAACCGACTAATGAAAATGTATTCGACCAAGCCCTCTTCATATCGACTAACGTTTAGTCGACTATTTGGGGGCAGACCTAGAAAAGTCTTTCAATGTCTCTGGATGATCACAACCAGATCTCAACATTAAGTTAGATGCTAGATAACTGACCAAAAGGTCGATCATCACAATGTGAGATTGCTGATTTAGGACTTTCATAACTGATTTAGGATTTCATAACTCGACATAAGACAAGATTCCCAAGTTCTGTTAGGATTTGTCAAAATTGAATACCAAACTGAAAAACATCTTAAGTATAAAGTTGAGCTAGAATGAATTTAAGATAGGAAGTTTCTGTAATGCGGCCCCAGATCTGTCCTCACCAGGCCTCCATGAAGCGCTCTGGATTGGGCTTTGGCTCAAGAGTCAGCCTCTTCTCCAGGTCCAGGCTGTGGAGGTTCCGCAGTTTTCTCAGCAGTGGGGCATCTGAAGGGCTGGCATCTGAGCGGAGCTTTCCCGGAGAGGCCAGACTGGGCCCTGTTTGTGGGCTCAGGTTCCCCTGGTTCTGGTTTTGATCCTCCTCTTTGCCAGTCTGACACAAACAGGATTAAAGTGTTTATAGCCTAGAATAGAGCATGCTTGTGTAAATGATTCAGTTTTAACTAATGGCTATTTCTAATGCTGGAGTAAGAAATTACAGGATATTATAATCAGTTATACTTGTCCTTGGTGCTATTGTTATATACACAAAATGTCACGATCAAAATCCTTGGGTTGTCCCAAGCAGATAGCTAATAGCAACTGGTGAGCTGGCGGGAACCTTAAGCACTGTGGGCCGGAGGCGGTTGCAGTTGCGGTCCAGCTCCTCCCACACGTCGGGCTCCTGATGGTTGGCAGGCTGAAGCTGGGAGCCAGCGAGGCGCTCGGGGAGCGGGAGGTTGTTCTCCCCATCGCTGAGCTGTTCATCCTGCAGCACCTCGTCTGTGTTCTCCTTGAGGAGGTCCTTGAGGAGGTCCCCAGGGAGCATTGAGGCATTAGCCATGCTACCGCAGCAAACACACACACACACACACACACACAAACACACACACGCACATGGAAGAGTACATTACATCAAGCACGTACTGAGAGGCTGCTGAAAAATAGATGAGGCTGACTTTAAGCTATAACACGCCATAGATAATTAACCAGCTTAAAGCATACTGTAATACATTACTATATCCCTACTGTATTCCATAAAGCAAGGCTCAGGAACCTTTATGTCTAAGAGAGCCATGAAAGGAAAAAAAAAAATGTTGGTAATGTTATTTCGGGGATAAATGTACCTTGTCCTCAACAAGAAGGATGGCATAGCAAATTCATGAACTGATGGTTTTAAAACTATATTTGAGGATGTCCGATTGTGGTGCCCGGTGCACACACAGCCGTTAAAGAGACTATAATGAAATTAGAGTACCGGTAGTCTGCTTGGTGAAGTTGTGTCAATCTAGGTGTCACATCAGGGAGTGTTTACTTGCATAGTTATACAGGACACCATTAACGATCCAAGAGAACCTCTCATCATGTTCATATGTTCATTTTTTACTACTAAAAAAGTAGTAACTAGTACTAATATTCAGCTTAAAAGTTAAGCTTCAGTTTGTAGTATACCAATTGTGGGAAAACATAACACTAGCAACACTGGATGCCATCATGGGTGCTGGGAAGCGCTAAGAGACATGACTTTTGTATAATGCACTGTATAGAAGTAAATGAATAAATAAATATGTAAATAAAATAACTAAAATCATAATTCCTACTGCAATTAAAATTTGCACTGTGCCATACCCCATATGTGCTGGGGTAAGTCGTGTATGGTGCTGTGGTGTGGCGTTTGTGGTGTTGGCGGTCTGGGAGCTGTCGGCGTTCATCCTCTCCCAGTCGTATGGGTCATTCTCCACAACGGCATACGTCTTCATGCTATTCTCAAACACCAACATCAGCAGCTGCAACACAAAGCACTCTGTGTTAGGCCTACGGACATGTTTCACAAGTGCATCCTGGACAGAAAGGGGGAACTGTCTGTAACATGATGTCTGGCCTCTAGAAGTGAAGCTGACAGTCTCTTTGTCTGTCTGAATGGACTACACGCACACACACACACACACACACACACAGACACTTTATGAGAACTGTACCTCATAGTCTGGTTTGGTGAAGTAGTCCAGTGCACTAATATGGTCCAGAAAGATGCTGAACTCAGCTGGCAGATGTTTCAGCATCAGCCTGTGGTCATAGGTCTCTTTCAGCTTTCCAACTTGTTCCTAGATGACGGCGCACACAAAAAGCTTGCAGTCATATTAACACACAGAAAACTCAACACTATTACTCCTACAGCCGGTGTATCTTGTGTGTAACAAACGGTCGCAGCAAATCTACCACTGGGTCTCTCAATTTTTCTTCTGTATTTATCTTCTATACTTACTAAACTATGCAATGTGGACATATCAACTTTTTGACTCTAATCTAAATTTTTAACACTGGTCTAACCAGTCCTTGTTTATCTTGCATATTGTCTGTCAGCCTAAACCACATAGTCTAAACTAAGCCTTTAATTTATAATAAAATACTTAAAACTATCAAATGTGAGTAGGATGGCATTACCTTGTCTTTAATTTTCCTCCATGGCAATTGGCCCACCAGAAACTCCACCAACATATAGAACAGGGACCACAAGTCATCATGCCGCCCCATTTCCTGTGGAATAAAAGAATACATTACATACATTATAATTATTGTTGTTTTTTTATATATATGAATACATATAGTTATTATTACATAAACAAAAAATATTGAAATACCGTATTAGCCTGAATATAAGACGATGGATTTGTTCTAAAAATATCTCTTTAAAAAGGGGGTGGTCTTATAATCGGCCGAATACTCTTATAACTCTCAAGCAGCCAGACAATATGGGGTCATTGGGTGCAATTAAGCCCAGAAAAATCGGCTTAAAAATGCTAATAGTCAAAGAAAGTCTTGCCGCAGGCCTCAATGCGGCCGCTTCCAAGAATTGACAGGTGAGTCTGTGAGTATGCTTGGTTATAAGACATATGTATAATACAATAGATAAGCAATACAATACATACATTCCCTGATATTTGCTACTCTAACTCATCTCCTTTTTCTGCCCCCATGCCATGGCCACCCTGCTGGGAGACATCCCTGCCTTCCGCCGCTTGACTCGGCACACCGCGCTTCCTGGATGGTGCTCAACCACTCTTCCTGATGATGCCATCCTGCTGAGCGTCCCTGACCTCCAGCCACCAGCTCTACAGACAACCCTGTCATGGACCTTGATATGGACTAGTCCACACCATAATCCTCTGATGATGTGAGAGAGACTGGGACTTGCTGTACCGTGAAGGAGAGCCTTTACGGATCCCGGGTACAGCAAGATGGCAGCCTTCCGCTGCCTAAATCCAGCTTCTCTGGCCTCCAGCCACCAGCTACACAGACAACTCTGACATGACTGTATATTCACACCATATCTTCTCACATATATGTCAGAGATTGGAACTTGCCCTAGGCAGTTGGGTTAGCACATTGAGTCGTCGGAATTGCCCAAGGTTTCTTCCTTTACCAAAACGAGAACAAACAAAAAATTCTGATAGGGAGTTTTTCCTTGCCCCTGTTGCTCATTCGTGCACTTGCTGTTAAACGCGATGCGACATGTCTTGTTGAATGCGCTTACATGATTGATTGATTGTTGATTGTTATATCAACTGGACGTATGTTGACTGTCTGTATGTGGCTTAGGCCTTGCTTGGGTGTATTACTGTATTAGCACTTAAGTATTTATTATATTTATTATTTTATGTGATGATGCACTGACCAGAGACATCTCTCAATTTCATTGTACCTGTGACAATGACAATAAAGGACATTCATTCATACATTCATTCATTCATTCATGTGAGTCTGTGAGTATGTCACAGTAAAACGTAAAGATGGAATGCCCATAACCAGAGCCATATTACAGCTAAAAGCTTTGGAGATAGCCAAAGAATTGAATATAGCCTACCCACAAATGAATTCAAAGCTTGTCTCGGGTGGTGTAAAAGAATAATGTGGCGCAATAGACTGTTGCTTTGTCGCAGACCAATTCTTGCCTGGTTAACGAGGTAACGACATCTGTGAGTAGTAGCCCAGGTTATATGCTAAGTAGCAGAACAGCTCAATTTGCACTACTGTTTTCATTGTTTCAGTGCTTTCATGTTGTAAACTAGACTAATGCAGATATGTAGGGCCTATGGTTAATGCATAGCCTATGGTTCTTTATTGCATTTTTCATTTTTTAAATTTTCTGAAAAAAATATTCAATAGGCTGTGGAAAGATGCATATGAAGATATGGCTGCCTGCAGTTTCGCCTATTTTATGTTACATTTAAATATAAAAAACAAAAGCATTAAATGTTGTTTTTCTTCTAATAAATTATAATGAGCATTATCAAATAAATACATTTTCTTCAAAAAACTTTTCCCCCCAAAAATGACCTGGGAAAAGGGGGTGTTGTCTTAAATTCGGGTCGTCTTATATTCGGGCCAATCCGGTGTGTGAACTCCTAAACAGCACATGCAAAAAAGCTGAGCACGTAGAGCTGAATTTAAAGGCCCACTATGCAACATTTTTCATTTAATTAATCCGTTTCATACTGTTTAGGATGCTAAAATGAGTTATTACACGGTGAACAAACGGTGTAGAATGCGCCACCGTGGACTATAGCGGTAGATACAGCACTTGCAATGTTCAGCCACGCGGACCGCCTCCAATAGAATGCAGTGCAATACAATGCAATACAGCGGTCTTTAGAGGGAGCTCGTGAGAGAAAAAAACAGAATATTGCTTAGCCCTTCTTTAAAGTCCTCACCTTGTTTTTGTGTGCGTTGACTGAAGCATATCGTACTGTGCCTCGAAATCCTGCCATTGGTCGGGGCTTAAATGAAACGGGGCAATTACCAGTTGTACTTACAAAACTGTGTAATTCTTCCAAAAAATCCTTGTGATGCATTTTTGGGCTTCCTTACCGGTCGGACCTCCTGGCATGAGTTGGTGAACTGCCGGGCCAGACCGAAGTCTAACATGTAGCATGTGCGACACGTGCTGGGGAAGCGGCCCATTGCGAAGTTAGACTGATAAGAACATTGGAAAAACAAAAGGGGAAAAAGGCAATCAAGCGTTATCAAGTACAAATGAATATTCATAATGAATATTCTTACACTGTCAATGAAGTGGATGCACACATGCAGACACTAAACATGTGCACCCGAAGACACACACACACAGTACGCACAGACTGTGTCTGACAGGCTTGATGTTGCAATGCAGGAATCCAGCAAAATGGATACATACAACACACACACACAAACAAACAAACAAACAAACAAACAAACACAGACATGCTGCGTCTCACCAGTTTTATGTCCTGGATCAAGTTTTTTAAAACAGAGTAATTGTTGTAAAATGATCTAGATTTTTACCTAGATTTTAAGTTTTATCCCTTAAGTTTTACCATCTGTGATCAGGGACCAGTTGTTTAGAAGTGATCCTGGATTACACATACAGTACCACCACAAACATACACATATTTCCTAGATTACACATACCAACACAAACATACACATATTTCCTGGATTACACATACCAACACAAACATACACATATTTCCAATTCTGTCTCACTTTGATTATTTTGAACAACTGGGCACTGGAGCTGGAAGGCGACACAGTGGACACACTCACAACAACTCAACACAACAGACACACCCACAGGCACACACACAGATAGAGCCTCACCGGTTTAATATCACGGTGCAAGAAGCCAACAGAGTGGATGCTCTCTATGGCCTCGAGAATCTGCCGGCCCAGCCGTAGTGTGGTGCTCACACTGAATGTGCCCCGGTTCATGCTGCGCCGCAGGTCCGCCAGGTTGCGACCCTAACCAAGACAGAAGCCAAACACCACAAACCCACGGCCGAGTCAGGGCATTGCTACCAATGACATCTGTGGTGTTTTGTTACTTTTCAAGCTAGACCCTAGGGTTCAGTTTCCTGAATATTTTTATACCAAGTCTATTGAGAGAGATAAAACTTTTATTTATTGAATTCATTTACTCAACAATTACTCAAAATCATTGTCAGATCAATGTTATGCCAGGAGGAAATACAGTCCATGCAGTCAGTAATAAAAATTGTGTGCAGTGCTCATACACACAAAACATAGGAGGACAGAAGCAGTTAACTGGTTCATACCTGAAGCTCCATCACAACATAGTTGAAGCGGTCATTGCGACCACATCCCACAAAGCGGCACACATGATTTTTACCTGTGGATTACACAACACGTCATCAGTTAGAGGGATGTGGTGACTCCCCACATCATTAAGCGGGACTGATTTCATACGCTCTTCTGCATGTAGACATTTTCATCATCACCCATTAGGTGACAGATGCTCTGATTTAACAGCATCTACCCCAACCGTTCTGGCAAGGACACCATTTTAAGAAGTCATCCTGTCTGCACCATTTCTGTTCTGAACAATTCAACACATGATGTATCTTGACTGATAAAAATCACAGACAAAAACTTGCTGCTCTGTGGGGTATATACTGTACTGCTGTGTGCACAGGACACTAAGGGGAATGGTGTTGCTGAGGTGACTGAGTATGGGGGTGATGGGTCTCTTGTTCTCCCCCAAGCCCTAACAGGATGCAGCAGGCCCATCAGCCAGAGAGCAGCTGTAACATGATCCAGGCCACATTGATTTTTACTGTCACAGGGAGGAGGAACGGAGGAGGAGGATGAAGGCGAAAGAAGATGAAAATCAAGCATGAAAAAGACCTGGGAGGAAGAAAGGGGAGAGAGAGACTTGAGGAAGAAAAATCTTAGTCTCCATGAGGAACTAGTTCTTACAGGCATGTTCATCCTCTTTCTAGACAGATAGAACTTCAAGAGATCTGAAGAAAGCAATTTCATAAAAAAAGGACTGATACATACACCTTTTATAACACAAATACTTTCATTCAAAGTCTGTTTTACATGGAGGGCATGAGCCAAGCATCTGTATGCTTTTACAAGAGCACTGCGCCCCAGTCCTGTCAACAGACAGCATGTGATGGAGGGTGAAAATACATTCACACTTTCTGAGTAACAAGTCCATAACTATTACTTCCTGAAACAAAATAGAAAACAATAGTTTTTTTAACAAACCTTTTCAAGCAAATCTGAACCTGAATTCATACAATGAACTCTATCAAGCATCAAAGGCTCTTACATTCAAGCTATTAAGCACTGAAAAGCCAGTGCCAACAAAACTGTCAGATTATATTTCCCAGAGGTCTGCTATAAGGAAGAGAGGGTGGGGTGGAAAACTGGAAGTTAGGTTGCCGTGTGCTGAGGTCAGTGTGACCTCACCTGGACCCTGATTATGAGGAACCTGAGCAGCAACCAGCCATCACTGAATCTCCCTCCAAAACTATGTTCACTTCCAATACCTTGGACTGTCACAACACAATACAATGCAGCATTGATTGTGTGCTGGAACAGTATGAGGAGTAGAGGTCGACCGATTTATCGGTTGGCCGATATTTCCATGTTTTTAAGTCATCGGCATAGGCTGATATCCTTGCGTAGTCGCGCCCGACTTGACGTCAGGCACATCCGCGGGCAGCCGCATGTTATTGGAGTGGTGCAGCCGCATGTGAAGGACCCCTAATAAACTTTTGTAATATTCAGTCAGAGACACTTATAAAGACAGTCCTAGAAGATAAAGGTAAGACTTCTTACTTTGTAAGAAATTCTTACATTTCGATGTCCTGTTGTCATGTATTAGCTATTATGTTATTAGGAAACTATGTTGTGTTGCTTCATTTAGGGAAAGAAAAAACGAATAACATTTAACCGTCTGGAATTGGCATAATGCTGTAGTTGTTTGCCGTTAGCTTTAAAAATGAAAACATATCAGCATCTTGCTTGCAAACATACTAGCCCCGTGTGTTTATTTCTCCTGTGTCGGGATTGTAGAATTCACTCTGTGCATGGGCGGGGAAGGCGGCATTCAGCATTCACAGATTCAACACCGGCCGCTACATATTGCGTTTCGTTATACTTTTTAATTAATTAGTTTGCATGGTGACATGCAAACTATTGTTATCCTGTTCTTCTTCTTATTATTATTTTTATAGATGAAGTCTATGGGATCTTCGGAACTTAATACAGCCTGAACCGCTGAACCTATCAGCTTAATTTCAACTGCATTGTGTAGCTACCACTCTTGTGATTTGTGCAATGTATTTTTTAACTTTGTAAACTTTTTACTTTTTAAGTTATTTGACTTTTAAAACATTGGTCTAGCTTCAACTCTTTATGGTCTGAACTGAACTACCTCTGCTACAGGAGCAGTGGTAGCTCAGTGGGTAGAAGAGCTGGTTAGTGATCACAAGGTCGTGGGTTCGAATCTTGCTTTACCTGGTACGATTGAGCAAAACCAGCCTCTCCAGCTAATTGCCTTAATTTACGGCAGGTGCCTATACTGAAGAGAACTACCTTAATGTTAACAATGTGTCGATTAAACTGGTTGGCTCATTAACCTGTGTGTTTCACCTGGGCTACTTGTGGCTTTGTC
>JAGFZM010000011.1:1343782-1432504 GCA_017657215.1 Limnothrissa miodon
TTGAATCCTCGGGTCAGCAGAATTAACCGGCTACATGAGGAAACTCGCGTAACCGTGGTTACGTGGTTGGATCACTTGGATCTTGAGTCATCCGGTTCGCGCCAGAGCGAGTCTCTCCTCGTGTTAGGAAAGCAAATCCACAACAAACGCTATTTTTTTTCCACTTCTGAAATAACATGATGTTCTGCACGTAGCCTGCAGATGCTGTTATGACCTTAAAATTATTATACAGGTTACTCTATTTTACTGATGTTAGTGTTCCTATCTCTTGTATGTACAGTTTCTATTAACTTTAATGTCATTTGTGGTGTGAGCGACCTCTACTGGTCTACATTGATATTTCAGTGCATATTGTTTAAAGTTTGTTTGGGACATAATAATAATAATAATAATAATAATAATAATAATAATAATAGCTATGCGTAATACTACTACTACTACTACTAATAATAACAATAATAATAACTAATAATAATAATCTATTAATCCCCTGGGTGAAATTCAGGAAAACACAATCACTCCGGCTATAGGCCTAATATTGATAACATCATTAGTTGTCTTCTATTAGCAGTCTATATAATGTAAGGCTATGTTATTATCCCATAAGTAGCCTAGCATAATAAACATATTAGTAGATCCAGCAGTGGTAATAACCATTGTACACTAGGACTAGGAGTTTTCTTGTCGATTTAGCAATACTGACTCAAGTGACTCGCATAACCCGGATCAGTTCAGTGAGTGACTCAGAATAACCCGAATCCTGAAGAGGAATCGATTTTGCCAGGCCTAGTCCATGGCAGGTTAACTTTCAGGCTTTTTTAAGCGGTGTCCCAGAGAATACGCACCTGCAGCAAACGGAGTCTCAAGCAAAAAGTTCCTCACTCTTCTCACTTGGTTATCAGTGTTGTCCGCAAAGAAAGTTGACAGTGTCAGCAAAAATGAATGTATATCAGCTTCATGTTTAGTTTAGTTGAATTTCCAATAATTAAAATTGTATTAAAAAAGTTGTTGTTCTTAGGACTTCTTGAAATATCACTGCATATTCCGCAAATGGCGTAAGTGAGATGGTGTAGTGGTCTTGTCATCAGACTGTCATGCAAGCGTCCCGGGTACGAGGTTCACATATTGTGAAGACTAGTCATTCTGATGAGAGGAAAAACGGCGGCTATTATTTTTAATTTTTACTAAATAACCTATAGCTTGCATTTGCAGCATTAGGCCTACATGCGTGAAATTTAGCCCTTCATGATTCATATCATCATGGACTGGTACAGATCAGATAAGCCTAAAATAGGTCGCCTACAATTGACATAGGCCTTGTGCACAAGTTTTGACACCTTTTTTATATCTCTTCCACACATTAGGCTACTTGGCTCAGAAAATGACCTTATGTGACAACTATTAATCAATAAACTTGGAGTACATCTTTATTTTTAAAAATGCATTTTCACAAGAGGGAAATTTTCATATTACACTGCTTTCAACTGGGGCAGACGCATAGCCTTGAACACGGGACTCTCGAGTGGACAACTGTAACTTATCCTCTCCCCCACGGGCTAGACTCTCTATCTCACATCAAATGTAAAACTTGTCAATTTGCCATGCCAAGTTTGCCACGCGTCATTTTTTGAATTGGCTATCGCTAAAGTATTTCCTCTACTTGTAATAGCGCTTGTGTAGTCTTTGTATAGCTCCACGAAGAAGTTTTGTTCATAGCTGTTGAAAAAGTAAACCCTACTTTTACTGTCCATCTTCGACATGATCACGTTTTCGACTTTCGTCTGTTCTGGGCTTCTATGTACAAGGTGCACGCGCGTAAGGCAAGGTTAGATAAGCCTGGTTGGAGTTAACTCTGATGAAGCGCGGCTGAAATGTGATAGTGGAATGGGTTGAGCCGCATGTTAATGTTGAGGCTAGTTCAAACGGGGGTTAAACAGTTAAGCGCCGCTATCATTAGCGACTTTGATGGAATACCCCTCCGAGGGGTATTCCATCAAGCGAGCTAACCGTAAATCCCGGCTAAATTTGGTAAACCTCGCTAGTTTTACAGAGAGTTCGGTTCCATTACTCTCGCTAACACTAATCTTGGCTGAGTTGCTAGGGTAACTAATGCTTCTGAACTAACCTGGTCCGTGGCAGGTTAACTTTCAGGCCTTATTAAGCGGTGTCCCAGAGAATACGCACCTGCAGCAAACGGAGTCTCAAACAAAAAAGTTCCTCACTCTTCTCGCTTGGTTATCAGTGTTGTCCGCAAAGAAAGTTGACAGTGTCAGCAAAAATGAATGTATATCAGATTCTTGTTTAGTTTAGTTGAATTTCCAATAATTAAAATTATGTTTAAAAAGTTGTTGTCCTGAGGACCTCTTGAAATATGACTGCATATTTCTGCAGGCAGCGTAGGTGGGATGGTGATGTGGTCTTATCATCAAACTGTCATGCAAGCGTCCCGGGTACGAGGCTCACATATTGTGAAGACTAGTCACATTCTGAAGAGAGGAAAACGGTGGCTATTATTTTTAATTTTCACCAAATAACCTATAGCTTGCATTTGCAGCATTACATGTGTGAAATTTAGCCCATTATGATTCATATCATCATGGACTGGTACAGATCAGATAAGCCTAAAATAGGTTGCCTACAATTGACATAGGCCTACTTCTGAACGTTGTGCAAATTTTTTTTAATCTCTTCTTGCACACATTACTTGGCTCAGAAAATGACCTTACATGACAACTATCAATCAATAAACTTGGAGTACATCTTTACTAAAAAAAACATGCATTTTCACAAGAGCGAAACTTTCATATGGCTTTACTTTCATCTGGGGCAGACGCATAGCCTCGAACACGGGTCACTCGAGTCGACAACTGTAACTTATCCTCTTTTTGAATTTATTCCCCATTTTTTGAATTGGCTATCGCTAAAGTATTTCCTCTACTTGTAATAGCGCTTGTGTAGTCTTTGTATAGCTCCACAAGGAGCTTTTGTTCATAGCTGTTGAAAAAATAAACCCTACTTTTACTGTCCATCTTCGACATGATCGCGTTTTCGACTTTCGCCTGTTCTGGGCTTTCTATGTACAAGGTGCACGCGCGTAAGACAAGGTTAGATAAGCCTGCTGGAGTTAACTCTGATGAAGCGCAGCTGAAATGTGTTAGTGGAATGGGTTGAGCCGCATGTTAAAGTTGAGGCTAGTTCAAACGAGGGTTAAACAGTTAAGCGCCGCTATCATTAGCGACTTTGATGGAATACCTCTCCAACCAGTAGAGTATGATAGCCTAAGCTTAGCATGCTACTTTGTTTACAATATTTTGAGGCTTCAACTAGACCGCTGAATGTAAGAGGCGGAGTTGTAAGAATACTAGGCTATAATCTGCATAAAGTTTGCTGTTATGAATATCATTTAAAATGTTTATTTATGAAGTTGTATTTTTATTTAAATGTATATTTAAGTTTACATGTTTATTTACATATATTGCTCATAGATTTTTTTCCCCTTAACTTTAGATAAATATTTTATTTTGATATGATATTTGATATAATAAAGATTTGAAAGATATTTTAAGACAGTGTTCAGTAAATTATGTTACGTTTGGAAATCTTGTGCATCCTCTTTTATGAGTAGTATGATATTTTAGCATGCAAATTAAGGGCGAAAAGTAAAGGTATCGGCCCTAAAGATCGGCCAAAAATAATCAGCAGCACATATCGGTGATCGGCTGACTCTGACATCTAAACATCGGTATCGGCATCGGTTATAGAAAAACCCATATTGGTCGGTCTCTAATGAGGAGCCTGGGATCTCCTTCTCCTTTTCCCTATATCCCAGTCTTCTCATGCCTCCCGCCCCTTTTCCGGTCATTGGAATGAGTCACCACCACCTCATGCTTTCTGAGCCATCTGCATTGTGTCACAGCATCCTCCTCTATACATATCTGTGTCAGTATTACACCCCAATATCTATGGGAGGCTACTTAAATAGGTGCTTATACGGCCCTCTGTTGTTTTCCAACATGACAGCATTCAAGAACAGTGACAAAAGGGCAAAGAATACCAGGGCTAAAGCACCATACCATGAATCCGGGGACCTGGGTTTGAGTCCGGCCCGAGGTAATTTCCCGATCCCACCCCATCTCTCTCTCCCACTCATTTCCTGTCATTCTCCACTGTCCTGTCACATTAAAGGCAAAAAGCCCTAAAAAATATCTTTTAAGAAAAGGGCAAAGAACACCAAAAATTGGGGCCCTAATCCTGCAAATAATCTGTGTGTAAATCAGCATCTAATTACCCCCACAAAAGACCAGGATGAGAGAAGGGTGAGGAGAGGACAAAAGGGCAGCTTTACCCTGGAGCTTCTTCAGGACGGCCACCTCCATCTTCAGGACCTGCTTGGGCTGCTGGGCCGATTCCACTTTAAGGGCCACGCTGCTCCGGGTCAGCATGTCCAAGGCCTCGTAGATCTCGCCAAAACCGCCACCTCCGATTTTTTTCAGCTGTGGGAGGAGGCACAGGGAAGAATTGGGGAGAAGCGTGAGCCATTTAGCTTCATTTTCCCCGACCAGACTAGACTCCTCATTAGAGCTGGATGATTTAGGGGAAAAAGAATCACAATTTCTTTTCTCATATCATTCAATTTCAATTCTTGATTTGATTTTTTCATTTATATAGAAATTTTTGTTAAGATTTACCAACTACATTAATAGAGACAAGATAGATGTTTTAAGATAGAATGCCTTTGTTAATTATGCTATCGCTAGTACAATTGTAAAGTAACAAATAATCAATGATTTCAATTTCAAAACAGTGCAAATGTCTTAAATTTTTTTGTCAATATAGAAATACACCCCTAGGAGGCTCTGTGACTAGTAACTAAGTTACAGCAATTTAAAAGTAATTAGTTACCAGGAAAATAATAATCAAAATAATAATAAAATAATAGTAAATAGTATCACTGGCTATTATACATAGCAAATTAATTTAGAACAGAATTAGAACAGAAAACAGAAAACATTGTACACAAATTTACACTATTCTAATATCACTGTGGGACAATGTGAGACAAGACAACGATCAAATAGATATGGTCATCATGAGCTACATAATAGTATATAATAAAACACAATAGATGTTTTAGAACTTTAGGTATTTATTACACTTTAACAGGCCGGAACTGGCAATTAAATGCGTCTGCATTAAATTGTGCTTGTACCAAAATTAAGCGTACCAAAAATAAGACAAGTTGCTCGTTACTGACGTGGACAGACTTATTTCAAGAACACAATGTTGATTCTACATATCCTTTCCTCTAATCACAACAAAGAAAAAGTATGCTAATGCCTAAATTTCCATTGTAAAAAGGCACTTAACTTGCCATTCTCTCTCCTGTGCATGTGTGTGCCTTTGGCTATTTGTGTGTTTGTGTAAACACCTGCCCACCTCTGCCTAAGGTTAGGTCATCATGAAATGTTACTCTATTTTAGCTGCTCATGTGGCTCGGGCCTGGTCGAATGAAAACAGTTTGCAGTAACGCGCCACATGTTATTGTTAGTATTGGTAACTGCGTTGCGGAATGGAATGGAAAACGTAATTTATTAGATTACCGTTATACTGATCATTTTCTAAATAGCCAAACTACAGCCAAACTGCAGATGTAGCCTGGACAGTTCTGTCAACAATTTGTATTGAAACCATGTCACCCAACTCAACTTCTCCTCAATTATGCAGTTGTTTAAACTTTATCATCAACTTTTCCACAGAAAATACACATTCCTCCATGCACTCTCTAAAAGTACTTCATAGCATGCAGGCCCTCTCTCACTCTCCCAGGGTGCAAACCAATTGGTCGGCAACTCCTCTCGCCCACGCGGTTGTTAAGTACCCTGATTGGTCACTAAATGTGTCGATTAAAATGCATTTGACTCATCACCGAGATCGAGGCCACCTTAGATTGCAGTTTCTCGATCTTTCGATTTTTGGCACAGCCCTACTCCTCATTAGTGCTGCCTGTGATCTGAATGTGATTCGGTTATGGTGTCTTAAGCTACAGTGCTTATGTAACAGCTTTCCACTGGAGACATTCTTTCGACTCCGACACACTACTTCATTTTAAATGCAACCTTGCAGCAACCTTGTCAGAAAATGCTTTTGTCTGACTCTCCATATGTGCTGTTCTCACTCCCCATCTCAATGCCGTCTGTACTCTCCTTCTTTCTAACTCTCCCTCTCTCCACCAGTCCCTCCCTCTTCTCCCTCTCTTCCTGTCTTGCTCCCTCTTTCTGTTTGTCACTCTCTCAGTGGTAGCATCAGGATGAGTGGCACTGGTTACATAATAGAGTTCCACATGAGTGGGGCAGCAACATGGCACTCTGGTCCTCACCTTATGTGCCCCACCACTGATGAGGACCCCGTGTGTCTGACTGCCACTGTGGGCACAGGGCAGACGAGCCGCAGACTCCACGCCAAACACTAACAAGCACGCAAATAGCCCCAGCTGACCAAAATAGCAACGTACTGACACTGATACAATAAGCTCCTAACACTGCACACACCAAGACAACTAGGATGCAAACACACACACACAGTTAAACATCCCTTTCCATAAGTAAGGGTGCAGCCAGCTTTAAAGCATTTGTGTGTGTGTGTGTGTGTGTGTGTGAGTGTGTGGTGTAGAGGGTGAAGGGGGATAGGAGAGCTGAGAGGGAAAAAGAGAAACTCTTTAATCCATGAGGCCTCCTCATAACTTCAATCAGCTGTTCTAGAGTGAGGATTAGAGGAACCGAAATGAGAGGGCAAGACCCTGGCACAGACGAAAATGCCCTTTGCTCATTCAAAACATTAAAGCAGTCATAGAATGTCAAACCGCATTTACCTTGTTATTGTTGAATTTGGGTGGCTTAAAGCAACACGCCACCATACTTCAGTATTGAAATATGTTCTTCCCCTAATGAGTTGATACATGCCTGTCTCGTCTCCGTGCGTGCACGCAATCATTCTGGTGCGCGATGCTACTTTGTTAGCATTTAGCTTAACCTAGTTCTTTCAATGTGTACCAAACAGCCTTGAAGTTAGAAGCCACCAAGCAAATCCACGTCTTTCCTATTTACATGCAGCTGCTCGAATAGTTACTTAATTGGTTGTGGTGACAAAATAAAACGTAGCAATTTTCTAAGCAAATAACAAGGAGAACTGGCAGAAGAACACTTGGGAGCCCTTCGCCGTTGGCGCAGTAATATCCTCACTCCTGATAAATCTTCTCCCCCAAAAAAGGGCTCCCAAGTGTTCTTCCGCCATACATAGTTCTCCTTGTTATCTGCTTAGAAAATTGATACGTTTTATTTTCTGGGAGGCCATGAAAGAATGCTGTTGCATAGGCAATGATGTAACAACCTAAATCCACCAAATATACTACATACTGATACAAATATTACATATTACATATAAAAATTACTACAAATCAAAAGTGATGACAAAAACAAATAAATATAATTAAATTAAATAAATTTAAAAAGTAAAGAGATGTTCACCGACCACTTTCCATCGGTCCTTGACCAAGACGGCCGCGGACAGGATGTCAGTCTGCTCCGAGCCTCCACTCATCCTGCCTCTGGAGCGTCCGAATGATTTCCTCTAGAAGAGTTCACCTGCACTTGAGCCTAGCATCAGGTCCTGATCAAAGCCTGAGAGAGAGACAGAAAGAGGCAGAGAAAGACAGAAAGGAGAGAGAGGGGAGATATAGCTGATAAAAGGACAGCAGATATCAAAAAGGACACATGCAATGTAGAGGATTCCAAGGGGGTAGCCACATGTGGGCTACAGTACGTGAGGGCAATGAGCGTAGTGAACTGGTCGGAGAAAGCCAAGCCCTCTGTATCCAGGAGTTGTATCAAGTGTGCGACTGTAGCTACCACGCCTCACCAAACACCCAGTCATGCTTTCAGTGCACTACTAACCTTCTGGAACACAAGTTTATAAAGCCTAAGATATTTGTAGAGAAGGGCAAAATTATTGTGCCACGTACTGTGCCAATTATTGTGTAATTTACTAATGTAAGTTAAATGCCTTAAAGAGCCTACTGACACCTACTAAAGTGTTTGAAGTACTGGTATTAGAATTTGACATGCAATTGTACTAACAAAAGATAAGCTTGACCAAATCTAAAAAAAATCTAAATGATCAATATCAAAATTAGATGATAGTGTGGCAAGCCAACAGTGTGTTTGGCTTCTGACAATTTCTTTTGGAATTCCCGACACTTTCCCAGAAAAGAGATGCCCTCTTTCAAACACACAATTTCTTGTGTAGTAACCCAGCACATTCAAAAAACAAATCTAAATATTTACAGACTTTTTAGGAAGCAGTCTATGAATAGCTTCCACTGTTCTTCTATTAGTAATAGCGCTGGCATTCTTTGTCCTAAGAGGAATTGGGTGTGTGGGCGTGCTAGAGATGGGTGTAAATTCTGCTAACTTAGACATTGGCAGAGCACACCGATTCATGCCCCCTCCACTGCTCCCCTGAGTCAAGAAGATAGGCAGATTGGCAGGGAGGAAACTATAGAGATCAATAACCAAAAGTAGACAACATACAGAATTCTGAACTAAGTAAGCTAATTGTTATACACATTCTAAAAAACAAATTAAAAAAATGTAACACTCAAACTTCATCACCCTGAGAAATAAATACAGTTTTCTGATGACAATGTGTCCATTATTTCTTCACAACGGCCACGGCTAATAAATCTAGTAAAAAAACTTAATCACCGTTCCTTATCAGTGCTCTGTTGAATGGTAACTATAGCAACCACAGTTGAACCAGAGAAGCAACAATGGAATCGGCTGTTATCAAGCTACCATGGTCAGTAGCTAAAAACCAGTACAGCAACAGGTTGGCTTCTCGTAAAACCGAACCGCATGTTTGTTTGTTTGTTTGCATGTGTGCTTATTGTCTATACGAGTTGTAACCTGGTGATAAACGTGATGAGCCTTCATGGTATAATTAACTTGGTGGAGGCAAACTTAATATGCCTTCACATGGTCCATTATTCCTCTTCTCATGCTTTTCAGTGGAGTCTAGCTGCCGCCATTCTGGGTACCAAATAGTTAGCCTCTCAGTGGTTGCCTGGGTACAGGGTTGCCAGATATTGCGAGGAAAATAAGCCACTGCCACTCAAAAAACAAGCCCAAATGAAGCGACTGAAGACCAAATTAAAAAAAAAGGACTTCCCACTGGGTGTCTTGCGTTCATGTGTCTACTTTTCAATAAAGGGCTGTCACATTCATGGTCTACTCACTGGTTATTGACGCGAGCAGTAGGCCTAGCCTACGTCGCCGCTGTCAAACTATTTTGTCTCGTAGTCCGTTATTTCCGTTCATAATAGGAGCTGCTGCTGCACGGAAGGCGCCCATATGGAATGCTACCATTGTGCGTGTGTAGTCTATGGAGAGATTCAGCAGAACAGAAGTTAACGCCAAGCCCAAAATAAGCCACATGAAAAAAAAGAAAAGCCCAAAAACAAGCCAACCCGCGACCTCACATAATTTCAAGCAACCTCACAAAAAAAGAAGCCCAAATTGGCTTATAATAAGCGGAATTGGCAACCATGCCTGGGTACCAATAAAGTTTATCAATAGACTGTATGCTAAGGATTTTTCTCATTTTAATGCCCAAGAAATTCACAAATACAATGAAACAACATGGTTATTGGATATACAGGTAAAAGCCTGAAAGCTTAGTACTGATACATATTGATTCTGTACAGCTTAATTGACACAAAAATATGGCATCTCAAGGAAAAAAAAATTCTTGTGATCAACTTCAGAATTATGTAAGCATTCATTTTAATGATGAGAGACTAGAGTTTGTCTGTTTAAGTAGCCTACGTCTGCAACGCAAATGAATCTATGTTTTGTCTTAAAGACTTGACACAACTTCAATGTGTATGAGTATAAGGTGTGTGCGTGTGCAAAAGTCAATCAAATCAATGGTCAAGTCAGTTTTCTAATTCACTAAGACAACTTTAGACAAGAAACGATCTGGAATTTTTTATTGAAAAATGGATAGGAGGGCTGGTGGTTAATGGAAGAGAAAATCTCTCTTCTGTTGAGTCATTAGGACTCATCTAATATGAAATGAGCGAACCCAATTAGCTGACAGACAGGTAGAACAACATTTTTCTTCTTTGGGTAACCGTTAAAAAAAAAACACCTGGATCCCCTTTCCTATTGTTGCACACCACTGTACAATGTATGGATGGCATCTCTTACTCAACGACATGCAAATAAAATGTAATCTCTATGTAGTTTACGCACTCCTGTTCTCGAACCTATGATAGACTGGAACCCAAAATGGCAGCAACTTTGACCAGAGTTTGGCGTGTGTATGACGTCAGCTGGGAAATATGAATACTGGGTACCAACGTCCAAGGACACTATCCATACATAATAAAGTAGGTTATATTTTGTTATAAACATGTTAAGACTAGGTTGTAACTTTAGTCAGATTGTGGATACAGTCAGATGTTTTTTTTTACTAAGTAAAAAGTAACTCCTGGCCACTTGAAGCCCGCTCACAAAACACAACAATGAGATACTAATTGTGATGTCTGGCATCTCCACTGAGAAAGAGATAATATGAAATTGCACACAACAGCAGCTAGACTATTCATATCTGAGCATTTTGGTATCATTGACAACAGAGACTACAAACAATGACATCCGAGTCAGGATTACGAAACAAAGTTACATGAACACAGGACAGTAACAACAATGCCTTACTAGACAAGCTCCCTATACAGCTGCGGGATAACAGCCTGCTAATGTCATCAACATAAAAAGTAGACTAGTCCCTGAGAAAACAAAGATGTATTAACCAACCAAACAAATGACAACTGTTGTCTTAATGTATGGGATGAGCTAACTGTGTGTGTGTGTGTGTGTGTACAGAACAGCTCTGAGTGCAAAATGAGAGTGATGGACACAGTGCATAGACTGAGTCAGCTGCACTCTCGACATTCCACAAAGCTGGGTAAAGGTGGAATATAGACAGCAACAGCACGTGTCTCTTAGAGCAAAGTCACAAGTCAAGTTTCATCTATCTGTTCCTCTTTTTGTAATCTTGCTGACAAGAAGGCTATAGGCCATTATTTCTTGTGTCTTTTCTTAACAATGTTTTTGGTGTCAAGATATCAGTACACCTGACAGTCACTACAAATGACCGATTATGGCTGAGCATATACTCTACTGATGTATTGCATTCATAATATAGGCTACCAAACAACATTGACCTATTGTAAAGCAGCATCAAATGCCTGAGTTGAACATTGACCATCTTTCATAGCCTATGATATTTCAGCTGCCACTCGAAGCGTGCATTTGCGCTTCTGAAAATGAACTTACTCTGTAGATGTGCTCTAATTAGGTTTAATCTAATTCGGTGTTGAAAATATGAGGCTCGTGCCTTAGTGTTTGTTCCATGTGTGGCTTTCACTCATTCTGACTACTTTGGCTGTCAATCCAACCAGTACATGAACTTCAGGCTGATTGGTCACAGCTAGCAACATATGGTTGACAGTGAGTATCTTAGTTTCTGGAGGTGGATGTCTGCAACAACAAACCAACTAAACTGAATTAACTATAACATAGTAGAAGCAAGCGTGTAATATTGTTAATAGCATTGCACTGAGTTGAGTAAAACATTAAGTAACTAACAAAACCGTTCTTAAAATAGAGAAAATGGGATATTATGTTAAACCTACCGTTAAATGACACCACAAGAGAGACAACCATACAGTCCATCCTGAAGTGAACACTAATCTGAAAAGACATCACTAATGGTAGTAAAATGGTAGAATGGCTTGTAAAGTATTGCAAGTATTAGTAGCTTGTGTAGTGTTAGCTTAAAGCTAACCAGAGATCATAACGTTACTGGCTAACTTCTGATTCAAATTACCGTTACGCAATTAATGCTGATAGTTCTTTAGCCGTCTGAAGCCTGATTTTTTCCAATAGATGGCTGTGCACGCAAAAGAAAGCATAGCAAATTGGGAGTGTATATCTGTCCGTTTTCTGGACCGAATTGCGTTGCTTTGCTACCATGAACATGTGTCTATGGTTGCTACACAGCAGATTTAGGAATGTGCGTCCATGGCAAGCACGCTCGCCCAGAACACTAGGGCTAACGACGCCGTTTTCCGCTTTTCCAGTAGGACGATGCTTATGTCATTACCGTGAAACGCAATCAAATACAGGTTAATGTTATCTGTACTTGCTCGTTTCGCGTTACTATATGGCAGCTTCTCCCTGCCTCGTTCATTCGTTCGTATGGTAACATCCCGCAAATCCTTACCTTCGTTGCTCAGTTCTTGATGCAGAAGATGCTGGATGTGGATTAAATTCCCTTATGAGTCTAAGGTTAAGGCCTTTAATAGCGACCCTAACGCCATTGCGGCTATTTTTCAATATGGAGTAGAGTCAATCTCTATTTTACTGCAGCATGTTCTGGCATTTGGAATAAATAGCCTCGCTGTCTGTTGGTTTAAAATGCGTCCCTTCCGTCGTCTCCTTGTCCTCACAGCATCTCGATGCTTGCTGCGGACCGGTGACGTTAGTACTCTCAAGACTACCTGCCTGCGCGCGCGTTCACAATACAATCCACCCTCGCAACAGCAAACCTCGAGAATGCGCACCCGCCTGTCCGATTCAGATCCATCATCTTCGTCCCGCCCACTCTGGGACGATTTGCCATAATCACCCCAACTGTATTTGACGCAATTACAAACATTTTCGGACAACACTTGGGCTTATTATTAGCAAATAGCATACAACTAATACATAATTACAAAATATTCATGATATTTTTTATCAATGACAGGCATTCATGGACTATTCATTTCTCACACAGGCTTTGTTGACAACCCATAAGCATTAAAGCAATTATCTACAGATTATATTTGTTTCATCAGTGAGGCATGTATCGGCAGCATGTCGAGACTTTCGTTTACCTATATAAGAGTAAACCCTTAACCTATCTGCACTGGGAAAGTTATGTCCCATTAGGACCAGCTTTTCATTTTTAAAACGACGTGTCATGCTAAGACTTATAAGACTAATACACACCCACCTACAAAAAAACGATTTTATTAATCACATTTATCTATCTCAGCTACGTTAGTGGTATTTGCATTACTAATGAATCTTTGAATCGTGATTTTGTATTCAGGACGCATTTTTCGGTAAAATCTGGATGGGCGTCGGTTTACTGAACGCGCCCCTACTGAATGCTACGCAATGTGACGTATGGAAAATCTGGCCTATCCAGTTCCGCCGTTCTCTTCCCTATTCCGTTTTCTGAAAGAGACATCCGTGCGTGTCATCTGCATAGATATATGTACTCTATACTTTAGAGATCAGTGTTCATCGACTCTTGACTGAATTTTACTTGAATTTTGCAATGACTAAATTAGTCGGTGATTTGGGAATGACTTCCTCCTGTGTCTCGTCTGAGCACTCATGTGTACCGAATCCGTGATATCAACGGTTCCGGGTTTTACAGAGCTATTCTGTCCTTGCAAAGCCACCAGAGCCCCTGAAATTTCTCTCTGGTACAGGATGCTCAGGCTGTTTGTTGTCTTGGTTCTAGTCGGATTGCTGTTAGCGTCTCTTACTTCCTGGGTGATGGACAGCTATGATACGACTTTGCACCTCAAGCGGAGTTTAGGCCAGGTCAGCGGTGAAAATGCTGCTAAGGGCACCGGACCGCCATACCTGGGTGGTGAACTAAATAACATATTTTGGTTTATTCAGGTAAGTTGCTAATACGATATCTGTCAAAATGACATGACTAGCTGGATTAACTTGCCTGGAACATTATGCGAGGGAGTCACCAACACAGCTTTATCCTAACGCTGTCGCAATAACTGCAATAGACTGATAACGTTAATGAAAAATGAAACGTACTTCAGTGTTGGGACATTTCACAAGTTTTGGGTTATGCAAAGTTCCCTGGCCCTGTGCCTTATTGAGTATTTTAAAACTTGTGATTAAAGTTTAATCAAGCAAATTAAACCATGGATAATTGTCATCGTCATGCCTTGCTGGTCGCATGTGAAATATTTTTGTTCATGGCTGATTGCTGAATAAGTTACTGAAAGTTACTTAGTTGCTTACTTAGTCTACATTGTCCATTGTTCTCCTAAACCCTTTCTTTTGCTGCACATAAACACAGGTATCTGACATTCATATCAGTCGGTTCCGTGACCCTCGTCGTGTTCCAGATTTTGAGAAGTTTTGTACAGAAACTATTGATGTAATCAAACCTGCTCTTGTACTTGCAACAGGTAGGGGGCAGAAGTGGTTTTCTATTAGTCTTACAGCAGTAATACACCTGGGTTTCCATTTAATGGCTATTTATTTTTAAGGTGATTTAACCGACGCAAAGACAGAGAGTAAAGTGGGTTCCCTTCAGCATGAAGTCGAGTGGCAAGCCTACCATAATGTTTTGAAGAGGTCCCATGTCATGGAGCGCACCAAATGGATTGACATCCGTGGAAACCATGGTAAGTGCTATTTAGCCTTTCTTGTAATCTCACTATGTTCATTAGGAAATTAAAGCCTGGAGATTTTGTATCTTTACAGATCACATGATGTAGGCCTTTGTATATGTACATTAACATTAGAGAGGGAAATTGAGCAGATTTCACAACAGGAGAAAGATAGACCATACCAGATCACATCATAGAATTGTGATCTGTTCTGAGCACAAATACAAGAAAATTGGAATCAGTTGATGTCTTGATGGAGGAGGAGACTGCACTGGCTGCTATGTCCATTGTTGCTATTGACAGTGACTTCTAGCACTAACGTTATAGATTATGTACTTGATTTTGAGGTCATGGAAATTGCTCATTACCTCACGTTCCTCTCTGCAGATGCTTTTAACATAATTTCTTTGGAGAGCGTTAACAACTACTACAGGTCAGTGAATACTCCTTGCTGAATCTCTTGTTGTAGATATTCAGAGACTCCATTTCATATTACATTAGATTATTCCCCCTCCTTTCCTCTTCTCAATAATAAAAAATATGGATTGCGAAGCAATGTGAAGCAGTTAGACAAACATTAGCTGAAAATGCACCATATTAAGGGCATAATAACATAATTGCTCTATCCAGTAATTCTGTATCTAAATTTGTTATTTTTGAGATACAAGAAAGTTCTTTTGAGTTGTATCTGTCTTTGTGAACTCTAGCAAGTACTCAGCAGTTCAGAAAGTGGGGTCTTTTCACTACGTCCATAAGACTCCTTTTGGCAATTACTCTTTCGTCTGTGCTGATGCCACTCTCACTCCAGGACCTAAGAGGCCTTATAATTTCTTTGGCATTCTTGGTGAGGTAGGTTGTTACTAAAACTTTGTATCTGATAGTGTTAGGGATGTGGAATAGACACAATGCTTTAAACGCATATTAACTGAATTGTATTTTGTCTGTGAAGATTCTCATTCATCCAGTTGCCTCAACTACTATCTATTGTATTTTATATTACATATTTATATTTTAGTTCATTTGGAAAGGCTGCTGTTGACTGCTGTTGCTCAGATCATTATCAGAAACTCATGTTTAAGCTTTTCCATTACAGTATGTTGTTTGAGCACTGCCATGTAATCTTTCAGGTTTTTCAGGAAAGCCAAGATGATGTTAGTGAGTGAAAATGCTGTTTCACTCTAAGTGCACCTTGTAAATAATATAGATAATAAATGAGTTTATTGATTAGGACATTTCTTGTCGAGACTGGAAGTGACCGTTGAAATTGACATTTATTTGTCTGGTGTCTGCTATAGAATTATGCACAATCTGTAATCATTCTGTCAGGATCAAATGAAGCAGCTGGAAGCATTTCGGGTGGAGAGTGACAGTAGCAACCAGACCATCTGGTTTGGCCATTACACCACTTCCACCATCATCTCTTCCTACCCTGGCATCAGGGACTTGATGAGGTGACTACCTATGATATCGTTTGCATTCTCTTGATGTGCAAGACTCAGAAGAGACATTCAATGAATCTATCAATGAGTCGCTCAATTTAAACTTGCCATACACGGAGCATTAAAACTTTCCACATTCACATTACTCTGTGTGGGTTTCACGGTATTCCTTTAGGTCAAAGGCGTTTGTGAAATAATGAAATACAATATGTGTTTAACCTTGTATTAAGTTTTTTTGTAGTAGCACATTTAGAGAATCAAATGAAAATAGAGAAGCTCTGTGTGTCCTGTGCTGTGCTTATCTTCGGTAGTTTTACGTTTTATTTTCTCTGTAGTTCGGCTGTGGCATACCTGTGCGGGCACTTGCATACTCTGGGTGGACTGATGCCAGTTCTGCACAGCAGGCACTCGTCCGGCACACTGGAGCTTGAACTTGGAGACTGGATGGACAATCGCAGGTAGAGATTATCAGTTTTCAGTTACTAGAGTGAAGATTTTCTCGTAAGAGAGGACATTAAATTAAAAAAAAAAAAAAAACCTTGTTACTGGCCAAATTTTTCTTTTGCCCTTTGGGTTTTTAGATATCGCGTGCTGGCTTTTGACCATGACCTGCTGAGTTTTGCCGACCTCAAATTTGATGAATGGCCTACGGTGATCATCACCAACCCTAAGGAGGCGCTCTACATGAAGCCTGGCGCGGAGCCTCTGGAACGCATTCGCAGCTCCACACACATCAGGTGTTTCCTCTGTGTGTGTGTGTCTTTTTTACCCTTCACACCTCTCTGGCTAAACCTGTCCACTACATGCAGACACACACACACACACTCCCAAAGTTATGTATCAAGGCATGTTCAAACTTTTAATTTAGCAGCACAACCTGTTGCCTACACCACCCTAGATGGATATGCTGTATGTCTTAAACCCCTTCCCTCCCCCATTGTTCCTTGTTGGTGGTCTATGGTGTGGTTTTAGTTTACTCCAATGCACCCCACTCACATGTCTTCTCTGGTCTATTTTGGCTCTTGTAGGATTTTGGTGTTTTCTGTAGCCCCCATTAGAGAGGTGCATGTCACTATCGATGGGTCTCCCTGGGGGATAGCTTACCTTGTTGGGGGACCTCTGTACGTGGTGCCCTGGGACCCCTCTGTCTTCAGCAGTGGCTTACACACAATATCTGTGATGGTGGAGGTACTGTAATAAGCTCTCCCATTTCTGTGTCTATGCTGGCTATTTACTGGAAGAGTAAAAAAAAAAAAAAAAAAAGTCATTGCGTGTCAGTTTTTGACTAAGAGGGTTGGTGGGTGCGTGTGAATTTGGGCAAGCTCTTCTTTTGCTGATTCCTCAGCTGTTAAATCTAGGACAGGACATGTTGTCCATTAGGCTCTCCTCCTGTGCTGTGGATTAGGATGCAGCAGACCGTGTGAAGGTTCGAGAGCAGCAGTTCACTCTGGAGGAAGACCTGATGCCCAGTTTTGGCTTCGTCCAGTCCTTTATTCTTCTTACTGACCACTATATTCTGGTAAGGGTTTTTCTGCTACAGAAAATCAGTGTTGTAATATATCACAAGCACAGCTATGGTTCAGGAGCATATCAATGAAAATGTGAAAATCTCTTCCACTACTAAGATGCTTGTGGTCATGTGTGCTTACAGGGTCGGGTTGGATTTGTGACATTAGTGCTGCTCAATGTTGGACTTCTTGTGGTGTTCCGATTCCAATGTGTTCCAGTCTGCAGAGGAGGTCCGCAACAAATGTTGTCAAAAGTGACTACAAACAAAGCCTGAACCGCGCCACAAACTACCTGTCCATTTATAACCATTTGGACATTATATATAGTATTTAATTCAAATACACATTGTTTTATACGTACATACTAGTGTTATTCTGACGATTTAAAGCCAATGTGGGAAGGATGATTTGTGTTTATGGCGGCACCTATGTAACCATTCATCTTGGTCATATTTATCACCAGGGGTCTTGTCTCCAGTGTACACATCTTTGCACCTGGTCAGCAAATTAGACCCCTTCTACTATTCGCTGCTTCTCTTCAACTTGTGCACAGCGTTAGGTGAGTATACAAAGAGAGGAACATAGTACTGCGCATGCCTAAGAGTGCATAAAAGACATTGAAAGAAGGACCGTTATATTGCTCTAGATACAGTATCTGGCAAGAATGTCTAAACATGACAGAAAAAAGACTAACAGCTACTTGAAGTTTTTTTTATACTAAGGTAAATTTTCTTGAATTTTGCAGGTCCCTGGTTTATTGGAGAGGTGATTGACGGTCATAGTGGTGCTTGTTTTGCATTTGGAGTCTTTGTGGATGGATATTTCCTGGAGGGCAGCCTCACCTATGTCGTTGGAATCCTCCAAGTGAGAGTCTTTCAAAGTCATTTAGCCCCCTTATCTGCGCCGTGTTATGGATGTTAAATGACTAATTAGTAATTAGTATCACAGGCATACCTCTGCTCAGGCATACTTAATATTTAAAAAAACAGAGTAAAGACACTAAATATCACCAGTAATCTTTGTTTCCCACATTTTTTATCATAGCTGGTCTTCTTTAACATCCCTCTCAACTGCTACCTCTGCTGGAGCCTCCACCTGCGCTGCCGTGGCAACTCCCTTAGCTCACACCTCTGCCGGCCAGGCTGTCGGCGATGGGCAGTGTTGGTGCACCTGGGCATGCTGGCTCTGTTGCTGTGGCAGGCGTATTCCTGCTACTTCTTGCTGGAGGCGTATGGTGCGCTGGCCTTTGTCCTGTCACCTGTGCGTACCTGGGCGCTGCTGCTGGGCCTCCTGCTGGTCTACCGCGCCTGGAAGGGCCCCGTGCCCCACCTCCGTAATGACAGCAAGGCTAGCCTAGCCTTGTGACCCTGCGCTAATTCTACTGCTATTGCAGGCTAGCAGGCCTCTATACTGTACTTGCAGTTGGGCTACGGCCGAACTTCAATGATTTTGTTTTTTTTTTGTTGGTTTGTTTTGTTTTTGTTAGTAGTATAATCATACATTTGGGGGGCAATATTTTTACCTCCCATTAATAACCTCGTCCTCTATATCTCTTTCAGTTTACCTCACTATGTGGAAAAGAAGAACAATATTGACTGACAGAAACATAGTTCAAATGAACAGTAGCAGACACATTTTTTGTTCTATGATCTCATACTGTACTTGTGCTGCTGAGTACTAGGTCTGGCTAACTGAGGTTGATCATTTTTCATGATTTCAGGGTCAGGGTTAGTTTAGGTTCTGCTATCAACAAATTTAAACCTCTCCAAAAAGACCATTTAACTGATAGGTCTAATCCTGTGCTAACCAATGCCATTAGTCCGACTGGACGTACCTATATCTGGTGCCAACACATGGCCAGCTCTGCCAATCAACACCTCTGACAATCTCCCTCTAATATTGTTTTCTGTTTGCCCCCTGACATTCCTTCAGTGTTTAGTAAACCATCACACAACTGTGCAAGATAAGTCTGAACAAAATCAAAAGGCATTTCTGGTTTTCAGTTTCTTTCATTTTTAGAATTGGAGAACCTTCAATACTCCATAATTCTATGCTTTGAGTGTGACGAATGACTGACAAACGAAACAAAAACAAAAAAAAACGTCTAATGATTTTGCAGTGTTTTTTGTCAGGGCCATATCATTATGCAGGTGTTCATTATGTTCTGTGTATTCCCCTTTTGTAGATGAGACAGGTAGTTAATGTATTAGTAGTATTGTTGGATATTTTCATTTGAGAAATTATTGTTCAGGCCTTACTTGTTGTTGCCAAGTAAATGTGTTGCCTTCATGGGCACATTTAATTTAAAAGTTCACATGAAACCATTAAATATCAAAATTACTGTTTTATAATAATCATTATGAAGATGAGTTAAATTAATATGAACATCACAGTTCAAGTTATTTCTAATCCACAATCCAATCAGGGCATCATCATACTCCTCCCTGAGGAACAGTCATCCCTTACCAAATTATTCAGCTGATTAAATTTTACAGTTACATGAAATACTAGTTGTTTTGTGGACGGCAATGTAGCAAACTTGTTTTACTCTGCTTCCATTTGCACAAAGCAAAGATAAAAGATTACGTTTTGGAAGGTTGGTATTGCTTTGAATGGATTGTGGGGAAAATGCACTATTAGAAGCAAGCAACAGAGAATGGGTATTCAAACCCACTTGCCAGATCTCTCTCCATGTCAAAAAGAACCTGTGTGTCTGTGTTCACCTGGTGACACTTCAGCAGGCATGCACAGTGGAGCATTGTCTCGTTGTATAGACCTCCCGAGGGGTGGCTGAGCAGTCAGGTCTTTTCATTGTTTTCTTTTTTCTCTTTACTGTTTTATGTCAGTCTTTTGAGTTGCCATTTCTGCTGTCTCAGGAATGTAGATGCTATCTAGGCCTACATAGTAAAGTCTATATTTCCTATATTTATTTATTATGAGGATTAAATTATGGGCATGGTATGACATTCAGGTTTAATTTGTGTGAAATATGACTTATGAAAATACTATTATGAATGTTTTTTGGTTAAGAAAAAAGGTTGGTTTGATTTTCCACTATATATATAAATATATATATATAGCCTAATGTAAATATGTGTGAATTGTTTTTGTAACATTATTATTGTGATGAAAATAAACAGGTTTGACCACCACTTTTGTAATGCAGCTCTCTTGTCTCTTTTCCAGTGAATAGTAATGTTTGAAATCCCCGTTCACCTAATTTCTCCACTCATACCCCGTTTACACATAGGATATACGTTTTCCCTTAAAAACGCACATTTTCCCCTTCGTTTGCGCCTTTCATTTAGGCTACACATAAACGGAGATTTCGCCTCCGATTTTTTCTAAAAACTTTTGGAAAACGGAGTTTTAAGCAGTCCACGCGTGGACTGGTGTCTGGTGAGAGAGCTTTGAAAATGAGGTGGTTGTCCCGAAGGAATGGCGTGAGGCTTCTGATAGGATTGTATGGCTTATTCCTTCTTCCTACACATAGGCTCATAGGCTTAGCGTATAACTGCCCTCGACAGCATATTTATGCAGCTTAATGTAAACGGAAACTTGGTGTATGCACGGACTTATTTTGGAAAAAGGAGGGAAGAAAATATTTATTTATCAAAATACCCAGGTATGTGTAAACGTAGCCTAAGTCTTCCTGCCTCCAACATGGCTCACCTGCACCTGATTAATGAATCAGCCAGAGTTGATGTGTTTGCATCAGCTCATGGTGAATGTGGCTGTCCTGCTGCTACTTTGTCTATGTGTGCTCATGGTGGAGTCTTTGTCCTTGCTGCTTCTTGGTCTGTGTGAAGGTACTGACTTTGTGAGCTTATTACTGCATATTTGTATTCTGTTTATGTTTATTGTTTTTGTAACTTTGTCCAGTCTGCAATGTTCAATGGACCATTGCCATTACCTTTATGATTTAGTTTTGATCAGTAAATTTGTTTATTCATTGTTTGTTTGTAGACACTAGTAACAACACTTCTATGGCAAATAAACAGTGAACTGAGAATTCTGGATTCCTGTGTTTTGAGGAACACACCATTCTGGTAATACAAATCCTAACCAGCCAAAATATTTTACAAGTAATGAGTAAGAAGAACTTTTAAGAAAAGGACTTTTCATCCAAGTCATATTAGCCATAGTGTTCGGTAAAAGGCTACTAGACAGGAATCTCTGGATAGTGAGTCCCTCCCCCCATCTTTAAATATGGCAATAATTACACTTTTGTTGAAACCAGGAAAGACATCTACCTTATGTGGATCATACAGACCAATTTCCCTCCTCAACAATGACCTTAAAAGTTTGTGTTAAGCATTAGCTAGACGTTTGAATATCCTTTTGCCACAGATGGGGAACCCTGACCAGAACGGTTTTGTAATGGGGCGTCAAGGCTTTCACAATATAAGACGTGTACTGAACATTGTTTTTGAGAGGAGTGGATGTATGGACACTGCTGTGTTGTCATTGGATGCCAAGAAGGCCTTTGACAAGGTAGAGTGGCATTACTTGTTTGAAGTCCTTCAAAGATATGGCATAAAGGGGAAATTTCTTAATTGGATAAGGCTGCTTTATTCTAACCCCCAGGCTAAAGTCCTAACAAATGGTCTGTTTTCAGCTCCTTTCAAGTTGTATAGAGGCACGAGACGGGGATGTCCCCTGTCTCCACTGCTGTTTACCCTAGCAATTGAGCCACTAGCCATGGCAATTAGGAATAGTGGTCATTTCAAAGGCATAACTATTGGAAATATGGAACATCGTAGCCCTATATGCAGATGATATAATTTTGTTCTGCTCCAATTTAAAACAGACTTTGCCAGCCTTAATTACCCTAATAAACACTTTTGGTAGTTTTGCCGGATATAAAATCAATTACTCCAAATCAGAAATATTGTTTTTGGCTGGAAAAGAAAGAATAAAACCTCCACTCCATACTCCATTCACTATCTCTCTAAAAGGTTTCTCTTACCTGGGTGTGAAGATAGCCCCGACCATAGCCGAAATTGTGCCTTATAACTACAATTCCTTAACAGATAAGGTTACTCAACTTATAAATAGGTGGACAAATTTACCCATCTCTATGATTGGGCGAATAAATGTCCTAAAAATGTCTATCCTACCTAAATATTTATACTTGTTTCAATCTATCCCACTTGCCCCTCCACCTTCACTCTTTAATTTACTTTAAAAACTTTTTTCAGACTTTGTATGGAATAATAAGCGCCCCAGGCTGAGATTTTCCCTACTGTACTTGCCATATGATAGAGGTGGTCTTCAACTACCTAATCTGCAATTATATTATTGGGCAGCTCAAATAAGAGCGGCAATGTTTTATTTTGAGAGAAATGTCCCTCCGGCCTGGGTTCTAATAGAATCACATTTAGTAAACATACCTTTAAACCTTTATAGACACTCGGCAAACAAACAGAAATTAATCACGCAAACTAAGAACCCATTTCTTAAAAATTCAGTAGTGGTTTGGCATGACGCTCTTTCATATCTGGAAGAGATTCATAAGCTTTATCAGTTTTCCCCAATTTTTGGTAATTATGCCTTCCTGCCTGGTAGAGTGGATTCAGGGTTCAAAACCTGGGCTTCAAAGGGCATAGCCAAAATAGCTGACCTTTATAATGATAATTTGGTTCTTATGTCATTTGAGGAGCTTAAGTCAAAATATGGGATTCCTGTGAAACACTTTTTTTAAATATTTGCAGTTAAGGAGCTTCATCCTCTCCAAATTGAACAACAGTTTGACACTACCTCCCCTATCCCCTCTGGAAAAATACACTTTGACTTTCCTACATGCCAAGGGTCAGGTTTCATTGTTGTATAAGTTGTTCTTGAATAAGTCTAAGGAGTCATCTGAACGCTTACTACAAGCATGGAAGACTGACATGAATTTAACAGAGGAGGATTTGACAGAGGAGGATTGGTGCAGAGATGCATGCTCGCTGCTCAAAGGGTGCACTATTCCATTGCATTTGGGAATGTCCACGGATACTGTCATTTTGGAGGAGTGTACTAGACATGGCTAGCCAAATCATTGGTGAGGAAGTTCCACTTGATCCACAATTATGCATATTAAATATTTACCCAAAGGACTACATTACTAACCAAAGAGTAAAGTCTTTGCTGAATATATGTTTTCTAGAAGCCAAACGATGTATTGCTTTCACTTGGAAATCTGACACACCTTGTACCACTGCACAATGGTTGAGGGGGATGACCTTTTATGTTGCTTTAGAGAAGATAAGCTACTCAACAAAAAACAAACTTGATAAGTTTTGGAAAATATGGAATATTTTCTATAATTTTCTTGAGGATAATAATATGGATGTAGATGGTTGGATGGATGACATATGAGTTGCTTTTATACAATTTTATTTTTTGTTTATTTGTTTCTTTTTTTTTGGTTTACTTTTTGTTTGTTATGGTTTTGTCTTGTTGTTTTCATTGTTATATTTAGGCTTTATTTACTATTTTAATTTGGGGGGGTAATTATAATGTGCCTTGTTTGTATTGTCCTGTTGGCTTGTAAAATGACCAAAATTTCTAATAAATAGATGTTTAAAAAAAAAAAAAAAAAAAGGCTACTAGACTTCTTTTTGCTTGAAGACGTTCGACTTTCTATCCAGAAAGCTCTGATATGATGAAGTTTTCTGAATAGAAAGTTAAATGTCTTCAAGTCCAGTTGAGTTGCCTATACCTGAACACTGTGACAATAGTCCAATTGTTTGATACTGCTGTTGGTTTGAGAATAACTCTTTATGTGTTCTCTAATTGAGGTCAAAGAAGAGACGTTCAAGCTGTGTGGGATCAAGCACCGTATGTCTTCCATCATACCACCCTCATCGTTTAATTTGCATGTTTAACACTGCCTTCCTTTCACCAAACGCCAATACGATAAACACTTCGAACTTCGAAGAAAACAGCTGATTCGAACGGCATTGTCACGTCATCCAGAACTTGTCCTTTCTGTTTTCATCATTGCTCTGTCTTTTTCCACATATGGAGAGTGCAGAGATTACGTTAGGGGAAGTATAAATCCCACATATTTTCACCAATGATAAATAAATTATAACCTAGAATAGATTATTACCTCTGACACACAAAATGCAGACTCCTCAGTCCTTACTTGCTTATCTGTGTGTGAGAACCCATGTGTCTTTTATAAGGTGTTAAAGGTTGAACTGAGTATAAATCATATCTTGAGGCCCCATAAAAGGCCCCATATTCATAGTAATGCACCACATTCAGGACACCTTTAAACCGGCACTAAGCAACATTCTGTTATTCTCTCTCACAAGCTCCCTCTAAAGCCCGCTGTATTGCATTGTATTGCACTGCATTCTATTGGAGGCGGTCCGCGCTGCTGAACATTGCAAGTGCTGTATCTACCGCTGTTGGCCACGGTGGCGCATTCTACACCGTTTGTTCGCCGTGTAATGACTAATTTTAGCATCCTCAGTATGAAACGGATTAATTAAATGAAAAATTTTGCATAGTGGGCCTTTAACTACTTTAGGTTGGTCACATCTGTTTACACATAGGCTTGTGTAGACTAGTTTTTTAACTGTAAAAAAAATAGGTACCTCCAGAAATCCAGGTGATCTCTAAATAAGCAATCTTCTCCTATCGACCTAGCACCAAAAGTTTAAATTCGACACTGATGTGCAAAGCCAGCACAGAGACAATAACATATTTTAGTGTCAGGTTAGAAAAAAAAACATTTTGATTTAGGAAATTATTTGGGAAAAAATCACAAGAATAATAAACATCAAGCGAGAAAAGACAAGAAATATGTGTAGGCAAACACGTCTACCAACTCTATACCAAGTTCTGTGACACAGAAGTTAAAGTCACATTGAAAATATTATTACCTTCTTTTACCAAAAATGTGTTATGGAACAAGCATCTGTATTGTATCTCTCATTTTATTACCAGATATAAAGGCACACACCTATGGCTATAAGTATGCCTAACTGCACCTGAGATACTGTTGTACCCCAGAAAATAAAATAGTACCCTAGTGCTGTGCGGAGACAAATAAATCAGATGTGTCCAATTTAATCAGTTCTGTTTACAGTTTAGCCATGGGGAGGCGCTGTTGCAGTGCCTGCCTCACAAGCCCCAGGGCATCCAGTGCAGTGCCCCAGGCCAACGTGACCCCCCAGCCTCCATGGCCATAGTTGTGCACAACTGGGACCTCACGGCCCCCTGCAGTTCTAAGTGGCTCTACCTCAACCCGTGGGCTCTCCCTGCCTGGACGCAGGCCAACCCACTCCCCCACCACCTTCCCTCCATGGAGGGCTGGCTCCAGTCGGAAGCAACGCTGGAGGATTCCCTCCTTGTCACCAATGTCTGCCTCCAGACGCCAGTCATCAGCCTGTCGTGTTCCCCCCAGGGTAATGCTTTCCACCCCTGGGTAGATGTAGGTATGCCCATCCCCGTCACGAATAAAGTTCTTTACCCAGGGGGCTTGAAACTTTAGAATCTGCCCACGGACAGGGTACATGTTCTTATCCCCCACAAGTGAGTAAGACCCTAGTCCTGAACAGTTCACAATGACATCATAGGTTTCAGCTAGGTGCTGAAGATCAGAGACTTTCCCATGAAGGATGTTGCCGCCGGCTTTGACAAATCTGTACAACAGAGTTTAGATAATTTTCACTAATCACTTAAATATATGAAACTTGAAAACCAACACAGCAGATGCAACTGATGACTAACACAAAAAGTGCAATTAAAAATGTTTTAGACATGATGTTATTTTGTGACAAGCATAACCCGTATACCTTTTCTCCAGCCAAGGCAGGTATGTGGTGCATTCACACTTGATTGTAGTGAACGCCTGACCAAACTTGTGATCAGGGAATCTCTTCATCTCTCGGTCGCTGAGGACACGGAAGCCAAGGACATACTCTGCCCAGTAAGGCCTCTTATCAGTAGGCACCTCTTTAAAGACCTGACACCTGCCACAGGCCAGAGAACCAGAACTCAGTGTTATAAAACACCTCTCTCACCAAACAACATGTTAAGTATCTACCATATATGGATTTAGTGACCTCAAAATCGAACCCTTTTTTATGACCAGGAACGTTTGTCTAGATGGAAGAAAGTTCCTTGGTGAACAACAAAGTTTTAGACAAATCTCTATAACCTTTAGATGTTAAACCTTAAAAATGTTTACAAAGGAATATAAGAATTATTTGCTAACCAACCCTGAGCTCAAGATGACACCTGTCTCTGCACAATTGGAGGACTGGGCAATGGTCAGTAGATGATCAAAGCTCTCCTTGAACCACCGACATTGCCGCTCCAGAGGAATATCTATCAAGAGAGACAACTACTAAGTTACCAATTCCTATCCATTTACGTTAGATTAAAAAGATATACAGTCATTCCTACTGACAAGTTTCAAAATTGTGCTGTGCCACAGCTACACCTTACATGCATGTTAGGTGGTGCAAATAATCTGCTACCTGGAAACTCAGAAGCAAACAAGATCCCCGCAGCTCCATCACTGGTGGTATCAGGGGTAAAGCGCTCACTGATGATAATCACTGAGCAATGAGGGAGGGTCTCTGCAATGCACACCGCCGTGGACAACCCCACCACTCCGGCCCCTACTATAACCACTTTCACTGACTGCATTATGTCCAACTGGGTGTCGGCATATCCTGCAGGTATTTCATATACTACTGTGCTACCATCATCTGGTAGATTGCGGCACTACAAAAATAAACATAGTAGGGTGTCAAAACCCATAAGGATTAAACATTTCGGTGGTAGATTACAAGTGAAAATATATTACGCAAGAGAAAACTGTTAAAGACAAGCTTAAATCACAAGAAAGAGAAGAAGCTTGAGTAACCCTGTCTGGCTACCGAGTGTTTCATGAACGCAAATTGGAACGACTATTTCTTGCATTCCCTTTGCCAAAGCGCTAAAACAGACAACTTCAAAAGCAGCCAAGGCCCTTCTCTTAGGCCGAATGATGTTACGTCCGTTAAAAAAAAAACTGGTAAGCATTAAGTTGTGTATGCTAGCATCTGCTAGCTAATAGCAGCGTCATTTTAGGCACTAACTAAAATCGATACAGCGACTAATGGATACAGCAAAAATGTATATAAGTGATGTTTGAGACACACAATACTGAACAGCAAATTCATAGTATATCGCTCTGGTTCTGCTTCATCGTTCATGGACAGCGCCAGTGCGTTCATAACCTCATTTTGACAAGTTCAGGATCCAACACTGTGAAGACCACGAGGCTCTTGAACTTGGTGCCTACTAGCGACATTGATGATTGGCATGTTTAGGCCATATTAGGATATTCAGCATCTTGGTCAACTAGTTATTATTCCACTAGTCGGGCAGAGCAACACGACTCAGCCAACATCATCATCGACCAATGTAAACGCATAATTTGGATGAACGAATATGTTTTACAATACAACCAGATGGTGGCGATATGTTCTCTCTCTTCTCTAAACTCCCTCACATTTTCCATAGAAGAAAACACCGGTCTCGCGATGGTTGAGCGACAAGCTATTTAAAGAAGGTAAGGTCCTGAAAGCTTTATATCTTTATGAAATTTTTTGTTGAAGACTGGTCTTCTTTCAGGAAATATTCACGTGGATTTAAGTAGTTTGTTACAGCTTAATAGCAAAGAAAGCCTCGTAGTTATAGATGAAATTCTCTAAAAATAATGTCGTGAAGCCTTAGACAGAACATGGCGCTTGGTTTAAAATGAAATCAAAAGAATGAAACGTTATCGGTCAGCATATCTGTTCCGTTTCAGAGGGATGAAAGTAAACTCTGTACAGTGTACAGTGCCCCAAGTCTAAACAATAAGTTTATAGATTTTTTGAGGCAACGTTTACTCGTGAATTAATAAGGCTGCATAAGATGTATTTCAAGTAGACTAACAACTTTCACCTTTGCCCTTACAGCGGTTAAGAATTGCTTGGCATAATGTCAGATCAGCAACCTGCACCTAGGATGACCTTTTATTCAAAGACACACAAGGACAACATCCTGAATAAATTTAACATGCTGAGAAAAAAAGAAATTTTCTGTGATATCACACTTATTGTGGAGCAAGTGCCCTTCAAAGCTCACAAAGCCCTTTTAGCAGCCAGTAGTGAATATTTTTCTTCACTGCTGATGGCAGTTGACTCGCCTGCCACCAGTCAGGCTGTGTACCAGCTTGAAGGCATGGCTTCACATGCATTTGGAGCAGTGTTGGAATTCATCTATGGTGCCAGCGTGTGTGTAGAGCTGAGTGTTGCAGAGCAACTGCTGGGCACTGCGCGCTTCCTTGGAGTCAATGACCTGCTAAATGCAGACTGCAAAGATCAGGGGACTGCTGCCCTCTCACCAGGATGTGATGACGAGTTGGTGCCTGTTGACTCAGTTGGGGCCTCTTGGAATAATTCAGATGGAGCTTTTAAAGATAGACAGAATCCTGACTGTGAGGTGCAGACAACACCAAAGCGTAAAAGAGGGAGACCCAAAAAAGTCACACAGACAGTTGAGAAAGACAAAGTGGCTAACACAGTGGTGGACAATTCCATCCTAGCTGAGTCAAATCAGGAGGCTGTCTCTAAGGCCAAGGCTATAGACATCCAGGACCGATTTGACAACCCTAGGAATGACACTGAGGCCATTGAGCATCTGTCTGGGTCAGCCGGAGAAGATGGCAAGGACCCAGATGATGTGGACTATGTCCCATCCACTTGTGGCCTGCGTCACAGCAAACGAAAGATCAAACGGCCAGTAAAGCTGAGCGGCTACCGTCTAGGAGACAAAACCACTGAACAAGGACAGCTTGGAAAGCGAGGCAGGAAGAGAAAGTATCCTGACACTGAAGCCTGCTGTGAAGATTGTGGCAAAGTCTTTAAAAGCCATGTATTCTTAAAGGTGCATCAACGGACCCATACTGGTAGGAGTGAGGTGGTCTGTCTGTCTCACCATATACAGTTCAAGCTTAACAATGATGCTGCCCAATTGAACATTATTAGACTGTCAAATAGATGTGTTGATTCAGTGTAAATTATGTCTCTGTGTGCCAGGTGAAAGACCCTACGGGTGCCATATATGTGGAAAGGACTTCACTCAGAAGCACACACTCCTAATCCACCAGCAGATGCATACAGGGGAGAAGCCTCATGTCTGTACTATCTGCAAAAAAGCCCTTTCAACCAAACACTCACTACAGGAGCACATGAACTTGCACACAGGTACCTTAATTTGACAAATACCTCCAGATACTTGTCAGGGAAGCCATAAGCTTAGGTACACTCCAGTTAGAATATGCAAAGGCCAACAGAGGGAAGGCTGAATAGAGTAATGTTGCAGTTATGGCCTACTGGTCTACTGATTGCTGTTGTCAGTCTACTTTTTTACTCATCACTCATACCACTTTGCTTCCCCTTCAGAGCAGAAGTTGTTTAGTTGTGACGAGTGTGGACGAAGCTTCACGCAGAAGCGACAGTTAAAGAGTCACTACAGGATTCACACAAGCCAGTCACTGCCCGAGTGTGCCCACTGCCAAAGACGCTTTCTGGATGCTGCCCAGCTCAAGAAGCACCTGAGAACTCACACAGGTACACACTGCCAAGAATGAAGGATACATTTTACATCTTTATTGCCAAGAACTCTATTCAGCGCCTCTCACAATAGCATTGTCTCATTGCGCTACTCAATGAAGACCAACTGTGAGCAATTGGCAAGGAAAGTATTGAATTCAACCCTGTTTTTTCTGGCCAAATCTGGCCCTGGGTTTAATTAAATGTGGCCTGCGAGATTATATCAAGTTCACCTCTAATGCTACAATTCCCTGAATGCTTTGTTAGTGCATTGGCCTCTCAGTCGGGATCGTCAGCGACTCCTCTTTTTCTGTTGACTGCCATTAGCATCCATGCTACCAGTCCCCTTATATAAACGTAACACACCCCTTCCAAAACATGGCCAAACAAAAGATGGAAAACAGGAGGTGCCCACTGTCAATTTGAGTTTGACACCCCTGGTCTAGGAAGAAATCTTGGGCATGGCTCAAGGGGTTTACCCAAATGCCTAGGGTCACAAGCATTATTTTCAGAAAAAGATCATGCAACATACATTGACCTCCTTTTTTTGTAGGTGAGAAGCCTTTCACATGTGAGATTTGTGGAAAGTGTTTCACAGCAAAGAGCACACTTCAGACCCACATCAGAATCCACAGGTGGGCTACTTTCACTTGCGCTGAGAGACAAATCTACTATTAGATCTATATTGCATTACATAATATTTCTGGGATCTATATGCTGTTTTGTGTGTGTTGATCTATTCTGCAGGGGGGAAAAGCCATATGTATGTAGCTTGTGTGGCAAATCCTTCTCGGATGCGAGTGCGCACAGACGTCATGTGTCTTCCCACTCTGGCAAGAAGCCCTTCAGCTGTTCTGTTTGCAACTTGTCCTTCGCTCGGCCCGACAACCTGAAGGTCCACGCAAAGACCCATAGTAAAGAATGGCCTCGCAACCCTGGTACAGCCCTGGAGGTCCCGAGGGAAGGGGTGGTAATGAGCTCTAGTGTGTCAGACCCTGCTACAGATGTGCGGGGCCTCATTCAGCTGCAGCCCTATCAGGAGCAGCAAGAAGTTCAGCTTGTGGTGACGGGTGATGTGGAGAATATCAACTTTGTGCCTGGCCAGGAGTCTGGGATCAGCATCATCACCAACACAACGACTGAAAGTAATGGAGCCTGTGGTGATAGCGAGGACCCCCAGGCTGCTCCTGGTCTCACGCTGCTTACCCAGCCCTCAGGGCACCATATGCTTGTGACTCAGGATACAGCAGGCCCCGGCACAGCACACATCCAGACCATCAGCATGTTGGAGGGACAGGTGAGTGCAGGTGCCAACAGCAGTGTTGGGCAGGGCGAGCAAATGCACGTCATTCTTACCAAGGAGGCCATGGAGCAGCTGCACCAGCAGGCACAGGCACAGGAGGCACAGCCAGGCAGCCAGGGGGCGCTACAGCTCCTGCAGCCACATGGGACCACCCACCTCCTGCAGCAACCCCACCATGGCAGCTTGCCACAGCTGACCATGGCCCAGAACATCACTTCTGTGCAGGGGGAGAGGGAGAGCCAGGCCATTCATATTAGCAGCCAGGCTGGGCAGCCTATCTGCATCAGCCAGACCAGCCAGCAGATCCCCAGCCACCTCATTCAGGGCCAGACCTTCCAGATCCAGGCTGGAAATGTCTCCTACCTATACACCACCAGCCTTCCCCCCAACACCTGATGGGGGCAAGTGTTTACCCCAGGAGTTTACCCCAATGGCTGTAATATTTTATATTAAAGGTGCTCTGGGTAGTAGCAGGATTTTAGGGCGATTTCATTTTATCTCAAATCGTAGGCATCTCCCCTTGATCAGCTAGCTTTCTGCCCCTAAATGCACAATGAAAAAAAAAACGGTAAAATCCTGCAACATCTCAGAGCACCTTTAACGAAAAAAGACTAAAATACTTCCAGTATAAAGATTAGTACAGCGTCACTGTCTGCAGTGAAACCTGCAATGTTCCAATGCAAAATAAGTAGTTAACAAGCAGTCTCTACTTCCATTTCTATCTTTAGGTTTAATGCCTAATTGTTATATAATATGCTCTTAGTGACAGAATTTAAAAGTGGCTTCTTTTGTACCAAAAAAAGTGGAAAATTAAATGACTAATGTGTCCTTAATTGGAAATATGGGGTTTTTTTTTGTTTAGTTTTTTTTTTTAATCAGGGATATGCCCAACAAAGCACAGACTTGTCTTTCATTAACCAAGGGAAATTCTACTATACATAAAACATATTTAAATGTTGTAATGTTAAATGACAGACATCCATCCGATTGCTACAGGATGAGGTGAAGAGGGCCGCCACATCAGTGAGGTTGAGTTACAGCGCCATCGGCGGGTCTGGACGAAGTTGAGTGCGTCTCTGCCAAAAAGTAATCGGGACAATTGTTAGCCAAGTAAATTTTCTGCAATTGCAGCAAGTCTAGAATGAGATAATAGATGCTTAGACATCAGATGATTTTAACACAAGTTGATGCTTACCTGTTTTGATTTGGAAAGGAGCATCTTTGCGTCATAGTTGTCCATGTGAAAGGCCTCTGGTCTGCCATGCTCTGCTTCATGTCTTCTGAAGTTTTTGCTAGTCATACCTACCAGTAAAGGGGAGCAGAACTCAGGGGGGGCTCTCATGCCAAACTGTATAGGTTAAAGAGCCCATAGAAAGCATTTTTGACCATCATAACATGTTCTTTGAGCCTCAATAATTGTGTATGCAAATTTGTGCGGCTGAAGACCCAGAAGCATTTCTAGGCTGTCTATACCATGCTCAGAAATGTATACTCATTAAAAATGTTCGTATTTCCCACCCTTTGGCCAGTTTCCCGCCCCCCTGGCGCTGATTGGCTAGTTCATTGTGAGGCCTATTGGCTGTTTTTTTGCTGAAGCAGATTGGCTCCCTAGTTTCACTGATACTCTTAACGTTACCGCTAGAAAACAAATTCAACTACGTCTGACCCCAACTGTAGGCTATACAGACTGAATGCAGATTACAGTTTTATCGCTCCCCTTTTAACATTATTGCGCTATGTTTGCGCCTACGCTACAAGCAAGCAGCAGGTCAATATGCTGCAACGGTAGTAGTAGATAGATACTTTCAGGGCTTAAAGTATTCCTGCACCATGCCGGATCTCCGGCGTGCGGCCGTGAGGGGAAAAAAATATTTTATGCATTTTAATATTTTCGAGCCAATTTATTTCACCTACCAATCATATGAGAGGAACGCAGCTTTAACTAACGTCACTACAAATCTATCAGAAGCAGAGAAGGGCGGGTCCTTGCAATACGGTATGTTTGACACCAACGCTGAAGCCTAGTCTAGGTGATACCTAAAAAGATCTTGGGTTTGCGAATATCCAATAAAACTTTGGCAAAGATACGTAGCCTATTATAAAAATCTATGAAACCACCCAATCACTCAACAAACGTTACTGAATGGTTGTAGGTTCTCCTAGCCCATAGGCAAATTAGCGTCAACTTTTTCAACTTTTGAAAAAGAAATCAACGTCACCATCACCTTCATTCGACCGTTGTCTGGTCAGAGACTGTTCTTTGAGATAATCTCACGCAAGTAGGCTAGTTCTGCAGTTGCAACAAGGCACTCCTTCACAAATGTGAATAAAGCTTCAGCTTCTTAGCGATTAACTCACTCACCACATAACTGGCAGGCAACACGTTTTCTCTGATGGAATTCAGTCTTGTGAAAGCTGTCTGTTGGGCATCTAAACATCGCTGAAGTGCATTTTAATTTGTCTTTGCGTAGCTGGCCTTGCAACACTGCTAACTTAGTATGTTTAGTAGGCTACTGTAACGCCATTTCAGGTTGGCCTTTTTCAGTACATCCAGCGATTCTCCACACACAAGTCAAACTGGCTTGCCCATCACGAAGTAACGTTAGTAGTCTACGGCAGGGGTCTTCAACCGGGGGTCCGCGACCCCTAGGGGGTCCGCGGAGGTACTGCAGGGGGTCCGCGAAAATATTTTGTCTAAAGCATTTTCTTTCTCTTCCAAAAAATAAAATTTGTCATAGTTAACATACTGTTCAAAAGAAAATTGCTTCATATTCGTTTTTAAATAACACATTGTAGACCATGAATCATGCATGTGATCATGTGATCCCTGCGTAACATTTTGCTAACCTATGCCAAAACACATTAGCATTCATAAATGTACAAATACAGGTCACCACTTCAGCCTGAGCCTTATGTGACATTGCCTCGCAAATCCCATCAGTCCTAGAATAGAGAAGCTCCACTCACCAGGTTCAGTGCTCTCACTAGGACCTGGTAGCTGATCAGTTATCTTTAATTCTTCGTCCCACTATAATAAAAAATGTGACCCTTGTGATCTTTTTTTTATTAGAGTTGTATCATCGCGATTAAAGCACACTTCCCCCCCGTGCGTTTTAGTTAAATAGCTTCGTTCTTTTCATTCCGGGAGATAAATTACGTTTGATTCGTCTGTTCAGTGTTGGGACTGATGAACCCTGAACTTTGCGGTTCTATGTGATGTTTTGCTTTGTTGTTTTTTATGAGAGTCTGCGGTCTTTGAACTTCAAGGCGTTCTGCGCGAATTCATTCATCCAACGTTCCATCACAATAAAATGATAACGATAATCTCATGTTTCCTTCTGAAAGACGAAGTTATATTTACACAAGAGGAAGAGGCATATTTCTGTCTGTATCAGTTTGAGCTAATGAAGCTTTGCCTGAATTTAGCTGAATATATCCAGCTAGTTAACCCTTGTGACATTCATTCTGTTAGGCTATAGGGCGAATTTATGCAACTATGTAAAGAAACGAGATGTTACCCCCGTTAATAACGCTTGTTTAGAATGTGTGCGCTCGTGTGTGTGCGTGCGTGCATGTAGGCACTCATAACTGACGGTCCAAATGACGGCAGGATTTGAGATGGGCCAGGTGTGTAAGATAGCTGTCAAAACGTTTATTTTCTCAACAAGTAATGCCTGTGAATGGGGCGATGACGTATTTTGACAGTTGAGTAACGTGTGCGAAGTCGTATCCATAATATTGAGAGGCGTATTGAAATTTTGATTTCGTACTTGTAATTTTTGAATTCGTATTTTTTATGCATGACTGAACTCATTTGAGAACTCACAAATGTTTATTTTATGCACAACTAAATACGCACGTGTATCAAATATATGGACACAAAAATTTTGACAGCAATCTTACTCCATAGGTGTGGGGGTCCGTGCTCAGTCTCTCTCACAGCCAAGGGGTCCTTGAGCTGAAAAAGGTTGAAGACCCCTGGTCTACGGTCCATTTCGCTTGAGAAACACAACATTCTCCACCTGTCTCCTCGCTATTCTAGGCGTGAACTGTAGCCTAATATGTGACTGAAATTTTGTTGTGTTTTTGCGGCCCTGATGACGTGACACTCAACTTTCGAAACACAAAGGAAATTATATATTGATTTGGGTGGGAATGAGGGCTGATATGTTTTAACGTTTTATCGTTTTATGATTAAAAATAAATAAAATTAAATAAATAAAAAAAAACTCAGCCTTGCCTCCACGGGCCACATCAAGGCTTTGCCGGGCCAGATACCTTAAATAGCGCATTTAGTAGGCAGTTCAATGTGCTTTACAAAGATAAACATAGTAAAAATAGTGGATAAAATAAAGTAAGAAAGGAAACAAATAAGGTTAAAAGTTACACCAAGGGTATAATTAAATATATACAAAGAGTAAAAAGTAAAAAAAAAACAAAAAAAGTTAAAAGAATGAAAGTTTAATAAAGGACAGAAAATAAAAATTATTTTAGAATAAGGATTTTCCCAAATTCACAAATTTGTAACCTACAAATGTGATTCTATACTCCCAGCAAAACAAAAACACTCCTGTATTACAATAGTAATTAGGAAATTGTAAATAGGACATTTTGTGACATCCAGTTGTTAATTTCGTCCAGACATTGATAGAGACATTCAAGGGGGGCAAAGTAAGAAGGTGACAAAGCAAAATAAATCTGGGTGTCATCAGCATAGCTATGATAAGAGATTGAGTTGTTCATGATGAGTTGTCCAAGTGGTAGCATGTAAAGGTTAAAAAGCAATGGTCCAAGGATTGACCCTTGGGGGACAGTACAGGTCAAGGACATAGGTGTTGAAGTACAGTTTCCCATGTACAGTTGGTGCAAGAAACTGAGAGCCCAGGGGTTATTTTTGTTATTATTATTATTGTCAATATTTGAAGTAAGTCCTTCAAATGAAATGTCTCCCAGACCCCCCCTCCAACCCCAAAAAGTTCAGGCTCAGGATTTTTTTTTACTTTAACCCCTGTACTTTAATGATCCCCAAGGGGGAAATTCAAGATGGTGGAATCACCTTGGCTGCCATTCATACGGCGCCAGTAAAAAAGAGATAAGGAAACTGGAATACATAAGGAAAGAGGAGGAGATAAAAAAAACTGAGGGTTGCACCAGGTAAGGGAAAAGGGAATTAAGAGTCCAGCACAGACAAACAGTCCACATCTGCAGCCTCCTTCTGAGGCGCTGGCAGGGGGGACGCTGGGGGGGTGAGAAGCCACACACATGATCCTCCACTTCTCCCAACCGCCCATCGTGTAGCCAGCCGCAAACGTTCCGGCAGGGCAATCAGGTTCCCCCGAACCTGCGTTTCTCTTCGAGAAAATGGCGTCAATTGCATTGAGAGACCAGCTGATGATGAAATCCATGATTTTTCTTGGTTTCGGTGTGCAGGGCAGTGTGAGTCTCCTGTAACAGATTAGACGGGACAGCTAGGGAAGATCCAGGGAGGAGAGGAGAAAGATGCGACCGCCTCCGTCGAGAGCTGAGAGAAGATATCAACTGAGAGAAGATACCAGCCCCAGATGGAGCCTAACGTCAAATTAGAGCTGCTCAATTTGTAGCATAATGACATTTGTTTTTAAGAACTTCACGCAGACTATAGACGTGAACAGCCACTTGCAAGAACTCTGGCCCAAAGATAAATGATGCTGGCTCAACAACTTCGAACTTCATCAAGGAATCTCAGGACGCACAAGGATAGGTCAGTGAATCTTGTTTAGGTGAAGGGGAAATTTAGCTTGAAGATAGCGTTACAGCTACCGCTAGAAAACAAATCCACGTCTGACCCCAACTGTAGGCTATATAGACTGTATGCAGATTACAGTTTTATCGCTCCCCTTTTAACATTACCGTTTTATTTTATATCGCGCTACGTTTGCGCCTATGCTACAAGCAAGCAGCAGGTCTGTTTCTCAGCAGTAAATCGGTTAACCATCTGAGCTAAATAAACACGCAATTTGATGTCAGCCTTTATGACAAGGTTAAGCAGAACCATTTACCATTTAATATTATGTAGGCATAGGCTACGTTTTAGTTCAGCACTAATGTCTGAGGTTATGATATGCTATGATAGACAGCGATATGCATCTTTACCGGGAAATGAACGTAGGCTATTACGTCTGTATAGTAAACATTCCAAGTTCCCTGGTGTTAAAATTTGGTAATGGAACTTACCAAGGGCTAAGCACAGGTGTTAAGACCGGGGTGAAGCCTGGGGGCGGCCCGGGGCCGTAGTGGAAATGCGACATTAGTATCTGTTGTTATGCTTGCTAGCCTACCAACACTTTAGTGACCGATTGTGCCGCAACTTTTTTTTGCTTCGCTGGATATCCAAGTTGCATCAAGTAGGCAAACTGTTAAGGCCACAGAAATACCAGTACATTGAAGTCTATAATTCCATGTTTATGGCAACCAAAAAACACTGAATTCTAGCGTGGCTACCTACCGGCAGAATCGGTTGTGGTTGTTTATCCAGATACTGCGTTCGCATATTTGCAAATGAAGATGGATATTAAAATTATTATATGATATGGGGCTGAAAACGCAGAGTCTTGTTGAACTCACTCTGTTGCGCATCTGGACTATGCATCAGCATAGTTCACTGTATTAATTAGGTTTTTTTTATTGAATTTAATTATTAATTACCAAATTTAGCCTACGGCTGGTTAACACAAACACGAAAACAACACTCAAATAACAGAATGTTTACAGTAACAAAATAACACTAGGCTATTCAGTATAACTAGCCTATTTCAGCTCAACTTTATTTCCTGACAGCTGTAGGCTATGTTAGAACACTCACGGTCGCGGGCGCTCCCAAGTGCCACCTGGTAGTTGTTTGGGTACACTGCAGCTTCTTCAGAAAAAAATAATTAAATAGTGCGTTACCAGGGGGTCAGGATTTGTGAGGTTAGCTTCAGCCAATTAGCATGCCACTTCCTCGTCGCCATTTTCCATAAATTACATCGAATCCGGTACCATTTTCCAAATGCTGATTGGTGGGTGACCAAAACTCGGCACACGGCACATACACGAGTTTAGTGTTTGGCACGAGCTCCATCGCGTGTGCATGTTGATAATTTATTCATAGTAGACGCCTATCAGGAGACGCCCATTGGATTTAGACCCACAAGTTCAAGACAAACAGCACGGTAAAACATGCATGTTCTTGTAGAAACTTTGCAAACGGCACCAGAAAAGGTCGCTTCAGCCAACAAATCACATTAACATAAACATTTGGGGTGGGCATGAAGTTCATGGGAGTGCTGCTAAAGGCAGGGCAAGAACACAATGCGCGTCCACGAACGAAGTAAACATCCAATGTGTAACATCCAGAGCACCGTGTAAATGACCAATTCCTGTCATCCATGTAGCTTACTGCTCAACCTTACGTCAATCAGTAATGCATTACGTAATTGGCCAAGTAAAATGGTACCGGAAATAGGCTTCACGAAACTCTATTTTAAATGATGAAAAAATCGTTCAATTTTGGCTGAATTCCCTAGCCTAGCATTTCTCATTGACATGAATGGGGGCGGGACTTGGTCACTCTCTCCAGGTTTTATAATACCTCCATGTGCGTGACACACACATGACGCACGGGAGGTTTGTGCGTGCAGCTGGGCCATTTCATGTGACACTGACTGTAGTTCCTGGTTTCAGGCGCAGTGTTCGTGAAAAGCCGGATTGATACAGCCCGAGGTTAGCGAAACAATCTGGGGTGAAATGACCAGAGCAAACTATCTCGTGGTTGTAAATAAAAATCAACTACTCCCGTTGAATGTGAGGTTCTTGGGGAAGGTAGTGCAAATTCCGGACAACCCCATCCCAGTATATCCTGGAATGTTACACGCGCGTGCTGACATTTTGTTCGTATGTTCTCCAGTTAAACAGAAATTCAACATGCACTTATTTTTCTTAGAGCCGTTAGCCGTTCTCAATATTAGCTAGCTATTACATAGACTACAGTTCGTTTATAGCCTACCACCGAAGCAACAGGGGGCTGGACAAGAGACTGTTCCAAACAATTTTGATTGGACCAAAGATTCTAGAACTAGAGCTCTTTGTATTGGACAATGTAATGGAAGAGGTGTAGCTTTGCACTGTCTATGTACACCGAGCACAAGTTTCAGATTCTAGCCTGAAATTTACATATAGAAGGAGGCGGAAGATGGTGTTGGGAGTTTCAGTATGGTCTGTTGGATACCTTAAGCTACCTAAATTCAACAATAACAAGGTAAATGTGGTTTTGCATTCTATGGGCTCTTAAAATTCTTCTTTCACAGACAACAAAATGTACATTTAGTCATATGAATATGACAAATTCTGAAGGTTTTAGTCTCAACCCTACCTAAAGGAGAATCTCTCGAGTTCCTCAGGAAGAGGATGGGTGAGGTCCTGGAACTTCTTCCAGCCACTAGAGCCAAGGTAGATCTTACTAAACCATTACAGTATTACTTCCAACACAGTGAGAAACTCCATGCATCATGAGAACAAGTTGCAACTAGGTTTGTCATAACTGCTCTATAGCATCATGTTCTACCATGTTTGAACTTTCAAACATATTACGTTTAATCTGCTGACATGTAGCCGAAATCTGATGTTACCTGGTGTGGAGGAGCACCTGTGGGGAGCTGTCCCAGCACTGACTTGCCTGTGCAGCTGACTGACCAGCTGAAAGGCTTCCTGCTTCAGACCCCTCTCCTGCTGGAGTTTACTCCTCACCTAATAAGACATACCACCTTTAGCCCTTTCCCACCACACCAAGTACAGCTAATCTGAAAACTTTCACACAGAAAGACATGAAAAAAAAACAACAACATATGTTTGCTATATCCCGCACCTCACCCATGTGGAAGCTAATGGGCATACCCAGCTACATATCTGCATATAGCTGTGGTGTGTGTGTGCTTGTGGTTCACCTGCTGGAGTTGCTTGGTGCTGTGCTGCAGCTGTAGCTGGCTGTGTCTATGGTCTGTGTGCAGCTGTTCGGTGAGCTGTTTGATCAGTCTCTCTCTGTCCTCTGCCTCCTCCTGCAGGTGTTGCACACTAAGTGCTCCTGAGCTGTGCAACTGCATACGCATGTTTGCCTCCTGAGCGCAGCCGTGCTCCACCTCCAGCAAACGCTGGCTCTGGAAAGTGGTAGTATAGACTGAATAAACCAACACAACACAATTTTAAATGCATTTTTTACACCAGGGCCTGTTACTTCCTTCACCTGCATTTAGGCACATTGCCTTATTGCCTTAAGACAGACAGAATAAAACTACTGCAATTAGTTTTTAAGCGGCTTTACTTGCGTGCCCTGCCCCAATATTGTCCACTGGAGGGCTTACACATTCAAAAAAGGACTTTACCTACGTGGCACTGAGTGGAAAAACACAGACATTCCATCCTCTCCATGTGGGCTACCTTTTGGCTGAGCTTCTTCCTGGCAAGGTGCACCTCTCTCTGGCTTTGCTGCATCGCTTCCCTTAGGGCTGCCAGCTCCTGTTGCAACAGTGCCCTCTGCTGCTCATATTCCAGCTGCACTTTAACACAAGCTAGCTGCCTCTGCATCTCCCTCTACACATACATTACAGAATCACTCACAAGCACCATCAAAACATGTCTTTATAACACCAATCATAAAATGCTCATATTATGTACATATAGACATCCTTAATATTATTTAGCTGGATGCTCAGTCAACCCATTGGTCTAGGTAGATGCAGTACCTGTTTTATGCTGAGGAGCTCACGTTGAAGTTTTCTCTGAGCTACAGTCTCTCTCCAGAGGCCCAGAACCTGTAGTTTCCTCATCAGTGCTCTTTGCTGGGTGTTTTCCATGAAGAGGTCCTGCTGCGCCTCTTTCTACATGCAACAGAGTTGTAAAAAAAAGTTCATCCAGTAATTTGCTATTAAGCCTCATTTAAACATAATTTTTCTATATACAAGAAATTCTTCAGAACAAATCATGGCAACCAGGCTTGATCCTGAGCCATGTAAATTCCAAGCCTCCTACAAACCTTATGTCGAACCTCAGCAAATATCTGGAGAGAATAGTAGAGATAGTGACTTCACCTGTACCAAAGCTTCTGCTAGATCTTGAGGGTCTTTAGTGGACCCATACTTCTTCTGGAGCCTGGTGATTCTGTCCACTCCCTCCTTCCGGGCCCTGCCAACCATCTGAAGCATGTCTTCTTCCATCTTCTGGTGATAGCTATCCAGTCGTGTCTTCACAAATACAGCACAAGAGTGTCATCATGATGAATATATTACATACTAGTATGTGCACATACCATTCGCATTACTTTATTAGTTTGCATGGAAATGCAATCTATTGTTATCTGAAGTCTTCTGATTCTTATAACCTAACGCCTTTAATTTAGCCTGAACCGTTTAACCTAGAAACTTTGTTACGTAGGTCTCGCTCATGCTGTGTCCACACTCCAGTTACCATAGTTACCATCATACTTATACTACGATCAAACTAGCTACCAGTACAATAATGCAATTGTCTCCTCAACTTAAAGCAAATGCATTTCCATGCAAACAGTAAATCCCTGGAATTAAAGCATCTAGTTGTAGTTTGTATTTTGGACAGTTAGTATGGTTGGCACATACATACAGTTCATATACATGAACACCCTCACCTTGAGTTGGAGGCAGGTGGTGAAGAGGCGACGCACGAGTGCATCATAGTGCTGTTTGTGCTTAAGGCTCAGCTGCTGCTGGAGGACCTTATGTTCCTCCTCTAGGTGAGTCAGCTGAACCCTCAGGGCCGTCAGCTCCACCATCAGAGACGATGCCTAGGAGGACACAGCATGAGGGGACATGGGTGAGGCTGCCACTTACAATGTGACCCACCTCCACACACACAAACACACAAACTGTGTAAATAAATAACTGAGCATATCTTTAATTTATGTGACCTGTGACTGGAAATAGACACATAATCACACACCTTACTTAGTGGATCATTTGACTGGATGTGATATTCCTCCAGGTTTTTCACATCCTGTTGATCAAAAATATGAAAATGTGCATTTATGTTCACATATCACCCCAAGTTGGGGGCAGAGGTGGAAAAACGAGTAAAAATCCAGGTTCAGAAAGCAAAAATCCTGCCATGTTTTCCTTCTAACACAGCTAATGGCAATGAACATTCAAGACAGGTAGATCAGCTACTCACTGAAGTCACCTGTGTTAGAAGGAAAACATGGCTGGATTTTTACTTGTTTTTCCACCTCTGGTTGGGGTCCACATGGATTCCAAGCCCCTTATTAGTGGTTCTGATGGGCTTCGGTCTACCTGTTCCCTCTGGTGGAGCAGCTGGGTTTCCTGCTGCAAGAGATGCTCACAGAACAGTGTATAGAACAGGAAGTTGCTCCGCTCACGGCCAATCACGTCACGCGACAGAGCGCAAATGCACTCCTGAAGATGGACACTAGAGAATGAAACCTGGGGCAAAAGACAGATCATCCTCCATCATCTTCTAATCATTGTCTTAAGTTGTCGTCACCATTCACATCTAAACCAACAAATTCATCCAATGTGTCACCACCATCAGCATCACCACCACCACCAACAGTCTATCATCAAAACAACCCTCATCATCAATGTTATTTAAATCCCTCAGAATACATTTGTAAAAGCATGTCAGGATCATGTCGGTCAGCTTCATCATAACAAGGACCAATACTATCCTCCCACTTCCATAACAGTCACTGTGACTTTTACCTGACCATTAGAGATCTGTCCTCCAGACAGCAACTGATGCACAAAGTTCTCCACAATCAGTGGCCTCTCTGGTGTTGGACAGTGCTTCAAGGAGCCTCTCTTCCACACATCTACATATGCATAAAGAAGCAGGATATTTACATGTAAGATATTATTTAAAACACTAACAATATTTTTTACGTCTTAGTGTGTGTGTGAGACCTGTGGGTAAGGCAGTGTCTCGACGTGCTCTCTCTGACAGTAGCAAGGTCATCTCTTTGGCCATCTTCCACTGCACTGCCTTTATCATGTCACATTCTGTGCTCTCTAACAGTCTTAAAAGCTGGAACAATGTACACACACACACACACACACACAGACGAACATCAATCATTCATCTTGTCAATGCATCAACAATTCTATGCATTAACACATTTTTAACCATCAGCAAAATACATGTGAACATATCTAGATCATTCAGTGATCTGAACAATGCAGGGGTTCTCATAGCACACCTCCCAGGTCTTCAGGTCTATTTCAGTGGCTCCAGCAGGGGGCGGCAGAGGTTGGCCGTCTACTAGAAGAGCCTCATATTCCTGCTCTGTGCCGAAGTGCTGGGCTAGAGCCCTCAGACTGGGGTACTGGATCTCCTGTCTGTGAGACATAAACAAAAACAAAGACAAAAACATACTTTGGACAACTACGTATACAACTATGCCCAGATTTTTCCTGTGAGCACTGACACACACGGTGCCAAGAGCACCAGGTAGCACAGCAGTTACACACCTGTATAGTGTGGTGAAGTGTTGATAGTGAGTGGGATTGTGGATCTGCTGGACCCCCAACCTGTGGCATCCCCAGGTCTCCTTCACCCTTTCCAGCTGCTTCCACAGCAACAGGAATCCTCTCTGCTGCTCCAGACCAAAGGTGGGGTCTTTGATTTGCTTCCCAGTGCAGTCTCCCTCATCCTCAGTAACAACACATTCTTCAGTCTCCTACACAAGATATACCTTTGGAGTTGGCTTTTATTAAAATGATAGAAGATCTCACATTTCAGACTTACCTCCTGGATCAGAAAAATGTGTTTGAAATACAGTAAAAAGCGCAGCAGTATATAACAAAACAAAACATGGTACTTGGTACCTACTAGTGGCACAGAAAAATGTACCTGACTTTTATTTTTCTGAACTCCATCAGTGCCCAGTGTGGTTGTCTCTAGCTGGAGAGGTTCCACTGTCTGCCCACTGCTCAGCACCTCCTCCAGCAACAGAGACACACCCAGGAGCTCTCCATTGGCTACCTGCCGGCTGCACTCACTTAGGCCACTCAGACAGAGCTGGAGGTGGGCAGAGGTAAACAGTCCATGAGATGGGGTTTGAAGCCTCTGATGGATTGTTGATCAGCCTCAATAAATGCCTCTGTTAAATCTCATTAATTTATAAACACAAAACATCACCAATATAGAGGACAGTCCAAAAAAAATCTAATAAAAATCTAATCTAAATAAATGTGTGGTATTTAACACAGAGAAAGGGATAACATAACTGCTGCCTCTGATCTCAGAAGAATAGCATTTAGCTTACACAGGTACACACAAACCAACACAGGACACATGCACTGTACCTGCATAGAAAACTCTATAGGTGGAACATCCCAAACACCCAGAGGATGAAGCCCGTGGCACAACAAAAACCATCTCCATGGAAACAGCCTTTGTGCCTGCAAAAAGACCATTCCTGCAGGTCCTCACAAACCACACTGATGGAAATGTAAACGTATTAAAGCATTGAGAAAAGATAGCACCCCATCTGACATAAAGGCTATTCATTCACCTGGGGGCTGTTTGGTCCCAGAGGCTGTGGCAGAGGCAGCTGGTAGCACTGGTCACTTCCTTTCAAGCTGTCACTCAATAATGGGAGGGTGTGTCCTATGTTGTCATTTACACTCTGAAAAGCTGCTGTGTTCCCAGTGGACAGGAATGTTTTCCTGAAAGTGTGAGAGCAATTTTCAGCCCACATGCAGAAAAAAAGAAAACCAACGACAGAATCCAGACATGCAGCAACCATAATGTACAGTGTTCTAGGGAGTGTGTGCCACATGGGCATTAGGCAATGGCGCACCTGATGGAGTGACGCGTAGCTGCATCAAAGAGCTGGAGCAGCACTTGTCTGCGCATCTGAAGCAGACATCCTACAGCCTTTGGGCTGTGGGGGTTGTGGAGAGAATCCACCTGCTGCTGAATTTCCCAGAGCTCAGCACCTTATAAGTACAGTTAATATTGTGAGACTGTACGAACCAAACCACACAGCATGCAGAGATTCCCGACCATTTTTAAATAATAGTAGTAATAAAAGTAACCAGATCATGGAAATCAAATTCTTCTGCTTTACAGAAATGTAATGTCAGTCAGTTCATCATCATGTCAGTGGTTACACAAAAGTGTCTTTTTCTTGTAGTTAGCTGATTAGCCAAGGGAGGCCTGATACAAGTGTGCATTGTCAGTTAGTTTACCTAACTTAACCTAACTTCAAGGCACTAGATTCAGATAAATAGTATAAGTATACAGTGACTTTCTCTGCGTTTTGAATATAAAATTATAATATTAAAAATTAAGATGTGATACTGAATCTATTGAACATAGAGTAGATATAAAGTTGATATGAATGGAATAAAACACTAAGCACTGCCATGAATGTAAAATGTATGTTGTTTGAGTGAGAGGGCAAAGGACTGTGAGGAGGCCTACTGATGCTCTCAGTTCCACCCCAGTCAGCCATTAGAACGTTTGGGCTGGCAAAGCTAAGGGCAGAGGCCGCATTCCCCAGGCGAATAAAGCTGATAGTGTAACACACAATGTCATGAAGGGCAGAGGTGATGTCCAACATATGCTGAAGTGCCCTCTGACATGTCTAGAGGATACACACACACACACACACACACTCAGGAATAGAAAATAAGCCAAAGGAATACCAGTCTGTAAAACACATATATACCCAAATAAACAGACACAAACAGAATTGTATTTAATGTGCACTACATTTACAATTATATGTATTATTAATCTACTACTATGACTATACAATAATAAACCACTGATTTATTTTTACAAACTAAATGTGTACATGCATGCACACTAAAATACCCTAAGTATTAAGTCAGGTAATTTTCTAAAAGAGAGACTTGCCTCCTCCTCCAAGCCTCTAAACATGAGAAGTGTCTCTGTGTAATGTGGCAGAAACCACAGGTTGAGGAGTACACTTCCATCTGCTGACAACACAGCTCTGGGACACTGGCGAAATTCCCTAGAGTGACACCACAAATACACTGTACTGTACCTCTCACAGACATAATACACCCTACTGTACCTTTCACAGCCCAATTCTAAATGGTTTAACAGTTACATCAACACTATCTGAAAGGACAAAAGGGGTTCAGACAGTTTCTGCACTAGCTTGCAATTCTACTTAGACTGTGTAAAGTGTGTCTGTGTACAATATACTACAACTACAAAAGCATACCGTGGCTATACATAACAAACAGCATGAAAAAGTATGAAATTGAAATTTGTAACAGTAACTCCTTTTTTGGACATCAGTACTTCCCATGTTATCTCAATGTAAGTTAAAGCACCTAGAGAAAAACAAAAAAAACAAACGACAAAGTTCTATAAATACAACTATGATGGGAGAGCAACACTTACCTGGGATCTGCTCTGAGTTGCTTCACTGAGTCCTGCTTTGATTTGGCTTCATTTGACCTCACATTGCCCATCATGAAGTGTGTCTGGCAGACAGTAGGGAAGTCTTGCAAAACTAACGTGAGACTGTGGTACAGGGCAATGATCTGCGCTCTGAGAGACCACTGAGACATGCTATCACTAAACCTGCAAGGCATGTGGAGAATATGTCAAAGTATGATTGTTTAGTTTTTCAGGCTGTAATATGTTTATAGTTTTACTTCTGCCTATAACTTACTATGAAATAAAGTTACATGGCAAAAAAAAACAAAAAAAAAAAACTCAGATATATTGAAACACCAGCACTTCTATTATGCCTGCTGCTGCCAGATCATGCTTCACCTCCCGAAATGCTCCAAGAGCCTACACGTTTAAACTCACTTAGAACAGAAGTCCAGGATCAGCTTCCTCTTGGTTTTTGCTGCGTCATCCTGTGGTGAAGTGTGAATTTGTGGAAGAAAGCTTTCAGTAAGCTCTGATCACAGATCAGTATCCAAGATGGTCAGTTTAAACATAAACCTTGGAGACTAGATTTCTGTGCTGCCTCTGAGACAATGTGTTACTAACTGTGTTTTGCATGAAGGTTCCTGTAGCCTCTCTCCATCTGATGAAGGCGTTTAGCATCTCGTCTCGTGGCCGTGCCTTCTCCAGCTGGATAGAAACAAAAGACTCTACAAGTCTACTGGAAGAGAAAGAGTGCGAGAAAATTCACATTTATTCTGTTTTCTTGGTAGTAAATCACAAGAAAACAATTTTGGCACATTTGCAAAGATCTAACCTGTGTTTTGAGTCTGATGCATAATGTCCTTTACTGGAGGGACACCTTTCCTGTGGTTGTCTGCTCCCACCATAAACCAGCATCTTAAGGAGAAGGAGGAGAGGAAGAGAAGACATCTGTAGCTCACAGGATACTTAAACCCTTCCAATGCAGTAAGTCAGTGAGTGCAATCAGACAAATTCTACCTCCTGTGAACCTGCAGCAGCTTCTGCCCAATAGCAGACTGAGGCCTGCTTGATAGCACTAACCAAGGCATTCTTTTGTGTCACCTGGCATGCCAAGGTCACCTGCAGGTTTTCAATCCCTGATCCATTTAGGAGCTATGATCAAACCAGAATATACATTTGCATTCAATGATTTCTGTTTATTACATAGAGTTTAATGCATTGCTTTGCCACTTTTATAGGAATTCATTTTCTTCTTCAGTCTACTTTGTAATTACATCATTAGAAATGAATTTTCTTTAACAAGTAAAATCTAGTAAATCTCAGTTAATTCAGTTTACAAGTGAGTGTACAAGTATTTTTTTTCTTTTACATACTTTTATTATCCTGCACTGGTGACAATTATGTGGAGAGTTATGGTGAGGCTTTTATACTCACTTGCACGACTGCCTCCTGAGTGTGAAAGCTGAATCGACCGATGTGGTTGACATCTAGCTCTTGAATGGCCAGAGGCAGACTGGAGGGTACATATCTGCCAGGGAAGCAGTAGCGCTTGCATCAGGACATCTAATATCAACATCAAAACTACCAACCAAACCTACTGGTTGCCCTTCAAACTGTGTATTTATAAAGACTGAAATAGTGTTTGCTGATGCTTTGAATCAGAATTGCCCTGGACTTCTCTCTGCAACATTTCTAATGAAATGGAAAAATCAAAAGCACCACCTGTCCAAACTGGTGTTGTCCTCCAGTAAAGTGGTTATGAACATGGGGCTCTTTTCAGACACATCCTTTAGCACAGCAAACTCAAACTGAACAGGTCGCAAATACAAATGGTAGTCATCAAAGCCCAGTTCCTGAGCTATGGCTTTGTATAACCTTCAGACACATAAAGACAAAATGTTCCCTTAGTTTTCTTAATAGCTAGGAACTGTAAATACATATAACTGCAAATACATATTAGTTGTCTTTAGTAGTAAAAGATCAATTTAATCAGACAATGTCAAATAAGTGCAAGCATATTTTACATGTTTGTGCAACCCAGTGTTTGTGTGTTTCTTAACTGTGAAAGGTGTTCCGTCTCTACAGCAGCCTCCAACAGCCGATGGCGTATGGTGACCAGCTCCAGAAGTTTAGAGAATATCTCAACACTAAGGAGCTGTCTGTCCTTCTCTGACCTAATCTCCCTTTCTTCTATTGACCTTAGAACAGCCAGACCTACATCCCTCACCAACAGTGGGTCCTCAGAAAGTACCTCTGAAAACAGCTAACAAAAAGTAACAAGATAAAACAATTAATATTATTTAAAAATTAGTCATTTATTTCTGACTGTTGTTAAGAAGACTCGGTTTGTGTGTTATTCATGTATGTGTGTATGTGTGTTAAATATTGTTGAATAGTCAATTACTGGAGCATGCAAAATGCTTTTTTATAAAAACTTCAACCTACATCCTTTTGGATCTGAGGGCTGTAGGAGGCCCCAAGTGGAGCCTGGCTGTGCCAGTATTGTAGTGCCTGTTTCAGAAGTCTCTGTTCCAGAGCTACTCGCACCGGAGCTCCCTTGGCTCCATGCAGCTGGCAGAGCTCAGCATGGGCTTTTCCCAGGGCCTGGTACACCTTCCTAGCTAGGCACAGTGAGGGGTGGACCTCCAACAGAAACACGCTCTTTAGGGCAGGACTGTAACCATAGACACATACATAAACAGACACATATACATGTGCACGCACACCCACACACACACAAACAGTAACCATGACAAGAGATAAGCTCCTGTTATTACTACCAGGGTGAGAGTATTCACACACAGTGTGAGTACCTCACATACACAAAAGAACACACACATAAAAACATATATTCACACACACTTTGCTGACTGTGCACGTCAAGTACAGACCTGCCTCCACAAAAAGTGACCAGCTGTTTCGCGGTATAGTTTGGAGGCAGACCAAACCCCAGAACAGCCCCCCTCTCCTCCTTCCTCCACACTCGCTGGAGGTATCGACGCTGCTCATCAATCTTACAAAAAGAAGCACACCAACATGACAAATCGTGTATGGACAACAACTTAGCCCTGATTAACCTAGTCACTATTTGTCAAATATATTATGAGTTCAGTGTAACCCATTTTACAACACTGAGACAACACACAAAACAAACACAACAAAACAAACAAAAAAACTACCACCCTTATTAGAGGTCCATCACCTGATGGTCCAAAATGCTTTTGATTAGCTGCTGGTGAGTTTGCAAAGCAACCAGCTCTTCCAGGTAGGCCTGCACAAAGTACTGGGCTGCAGGGTCCAGCTGAGGCCGTCGGTGGATGATATCTGTAATGACCTGGGCCATGGCAACCCTCTCCTCTGAGTTTGTGACATGTTGGTAGGCCTCAAAGTAGCAATTAAGCAGCTGGACACAGACACAGACACACACACACACTGTTCAACACCAAAAGGTTACTGACACTACTAACACTATTTTTTATTTCCACTTGGGTGAACAATGTCAAAATTGACTAGAAGCCAAATTTTTTTGAACATTGAGGTTCAGAGTCAGGTACCTTCATCTTGAACTCTATAAATGTGGCTTCACAAGTCCACAGATCCAATAAAACAGCTTGGCGATCCACATCCATTCCAGTCCAAGAGTTCAGGTCTACTTTAGACTGACCTGATGCCTCTGACTTACACCGCTCTATGAAATTGACATAGTTAGACAAGTTATATGCTAAGATTTTCAGAGATAAGCTTGATGCACAAGTGACAAAATCAAACCCTTATTCCGCCCCTAAGATTGAGCCTGGTCTATTGGTTGTCCCTAGAGTACAATTTAAAGAGCCCATAGAATGCAAAACCACATTTACCTTGTTATTGTTGAATTTAGGTAGCTTAAGGTATCCAACGGACCACACCGACACTCCCAACACCATCTTCCGCCTCCTTCTATATGTAAATTTCAGGCTAGAATTTGCCGGGCTGAAAAAAACCAATCTGAAACTAGTGCTCGGTGTACGTAGACAGTGCAAAGCTACACCTCCTCCATTACATTGTCCAATCCAAAAAGCTCTAGCTCTAGAATCTTTGGTCCAATCAAAATTGTTTGTAACAGTCTCTTGTCCAGCCCCCTGTTGCTTCGGGGGTAGGCTATAAACGCACTGTAGTCTATGTAGGCTAATAGCTAGCTAACATTGAGAACGGCAAACGGCTCTAAGAAAAATAAGTGCATGTTGAATTTCTGTTTGAAATAAGTGCATGTTGAATTTCTGTTTAACTGGAGAACATACGAAAAAAATGTCAGCACGCACGTGTAACGTTCCAGGATGTACTGGGCTGGGGTTGTCCGGAATTTGCACTACCTTCCTCAAGAACCTCGCATTCAACGGGAGTAGTTGACTTTTATCTACAACCACAAGATTGGCCGTTTGCTCTGGTCAATTCACCTCATATTGTTTCGCCAACCTCGGACTGTATCAATCCGGCTTTTCACGAACACTACGCCTGAAACCAGGATCTATTTCAATATTCTCCAACAACAACCGTTTCTGCCAGTAGGTAACCACGCTAGAATTCAGTGTTTTTTGGTCGCCATAACCATAGCATTATAGACTGGTATTTCTATGGCCTTAACAGTTTGCTTACTTGAAAAGTTGTTGCACACCCGGCCACTAAAGTGTTGCTAGCAAGCATAACAACAGATACTAATGTCGCATTTCCCCCAGGCTTCTGTGCTTATATAGCCCCAGTGTTGCATTTCCATTACCAAATTTTAACACCAGGGTTTTAGGTGAACTTGGAATGTTTACTATACAAACGTAATAGCCTACGTTAATTTCCCGGTAAAGATGCATATCGCCGTCTATCATAGCATTTCATAACCTCAGACATTAGTGCTGAAACTAAAACGTAGCCTATGCCTACATAATATTAAATTGTAAATGGTTCTGCATAACGTTGTCATAAAGGCTGACATCCTATTGCGTGTTTATTTAGCTCAGATAGTTAACCGATTTTCTGCTGAGAAACAGACCTGCTGCTTGCTTGTAGTGTATGGCGCAAACACAGCGCGATATAAATTTAAACGGTAAGGGGAGCAATAAAACTGTAATCTGCATACAGTCTATATAGCCTACAGTTGGGGTCAGACTTGGATTTTTTTGTAGAGGTAGCAGTAGACTACCTTCAAGCTAAATTTCCCCTTCACCTAAGATTCACTGACCTATCCTTGTGCGTCCTGAGATTCCTTGATGAAGTTCGAAGTTGTTGAGCCTGCATCGTTTATCTTTAGGCCAGAGTTCTTGCAAGTGGCTGTTCACTTCTTTAGTCTGCCTTAAGTTCTTAAAAACAAATGTCATTATGCTACAAATTGAGCAGCTCTAATTTGACGTTAGGCTCCATCTGGGGCTACCGTTGCAGCATATTGACCTGCAACTTGCTTAGGCGCAAACATAGCGCGATAAAATAGAACGGTATGTTAAAAGGGGAGCGATAAAACGTTTACAGACACTATCATGTACTCGGTTCTCTGAACTTGAGAAGTGAATACAGTCTGTATAGCCTACAGTTGGGGTCAGACGTAGTTGAATTTGTTTTCTAGCAGTAACGTTAAGAGTGTCAATGAAACTAGGGAGCCAATCTGCTTCAGCGAAAAAACAGCCAATAGGCCTCACAATGAACTAGCCAATCAGCGCCACGGGGCGGGAAAGGGTGGGAAATACGAAAATTTTTAATGAGTATACATTTCTGAGCATGGAATAGACGGCCTAGAAATGCTCCTGGGTCTTTTTCAGCCGCACAAATTTGCATACACAATTATTGAGGCTCAAAGAACATTTTATGATGGTCAAAAAATGCATTCTATGGGCTCTTTAATGTTTTAGGATGGCTTGTCAAGCTAACTGAGAGTAGAAGTTTAAAAACTGAAACGTTTACAAAAAGCGCTATGGATTAAGCAGCTGTCTGATATATTTCACAGAGCAGCATTAAAAAGTACTTTGTGACTATTTTAAAATATTTAAAACAAATGCTAAAACTAAAGCAGAACAAATCTCCATAATCCCTTATTTGAACTACATATTCAGTACACAGCATTGTCACCGTAGTTTTATAACCTCAGTTAGACATCATACCAAGTCAATGAATACATAATGAATTGCTTTACTATGCTGATGAGGAAGATCTGGTCTTGTACCTCTGCTCCTGGTCTGGATGTAGTGGGATGCCATTAAGACAAGGGTGTGCTCCAGATCCTCTAGGTCTCGGAGAGCTACATCATACACCACAAACAAACCCCTTTGGTCCTGGGTACGCACATGCCTCCCCTCTCCGCTGTAGTAATCGTGGTGGTTATCCACCTCTGGGAACTCCATAAACTCAGAACAGGGAACCTGCACACAAACACATGTGTACCCATATACACATTGACAGAGTCACATACATGTACTGTTCTGTAAGCGTTTGCCAAGTGCCAAGTGCATTGCTATGATAATTATAATGCAAAACATCTGTTATCAGAACCTGTCAGATCCTCTTCACTAGGGTTTGCAGGAATCATTGGTTGTGGTGTGTCTTTTGATCAAATCTGTGAGTGCTTGCAACTGTAACTCACCTGGTAGTCCACAGGTGTGCTGTAGATCTGGTGATGGGATCCTATACCACCTTTGGAATCTACATCCCTCTGGACTACACTCATCCAACCCCATTCCTCCCTCCTGTTCTTCAGCTCTCCTCCCTCTATCATCACATTGGCTGTGTCGAAGGTGAGCGTCCTCTCCACAGATTTCATGTAGTTCAGCATGTTCAAGCAAGCATTCTGGATCCAGCATGGGTACAGAACAATACAACTAAGATAACAATAAACCCATGTTGATGGCCTACTACTTTTCAACCACCCAACCTGTATCGACTTACACCAGAGTTAGATGAAAACTAAATACAGAATGTGGTTTTATTCTAATATTTAAAGGGATAGTTCGGTTTTTAACACTTTGAGCCCCTTGTCTAAAATGCAATAAAGTGGTTCACACCGAAATTTTGACAATTGCTCCTGTCTTGACTATTTGGGAAATGTAGAATCGCCTCTGCCTGCTTCAAAATGGTTAGCAATGGGCACTCTCAGTTGGTCCTTAAAACAACCCGAAACATTTGTTCTATTTCGTTTCTCCTGACCGCCAGAGGCGGTTCTTTCAGCACATGGATGTCCATCACACGAACGTGCAGGTCGAGTACTAGTAACATCAAAGTCACACGTGACCTGGGTGACGTCGGTAATGTGCGCCAGCACAAAAGACCAGTCGACCCAGGGAGCGACCTCTTTCATCTTCTCGCGATTGAAGCAGGTTGGAAGTTTGGACTAACGCTAGAAAGTTTGTTACCCACAGAGGTTGGAGCTGTGAACGACTGGTTTTTCACCCTCCTAGAAACTTAACGGTGCTGTGTTTCTCGCCGTAGAGTTATTTAAGTGTGTCCGCAAGCGGTGTTTCTCGCCGTAGGGTTATTTAAGTGTGTCGCAAGCGGTGTTTCTCGCCATGGAGTTATTTAAATGTGTCCGCAAGCGGTGTTTCTCGCCGTGGACAGTCTGTTTTTTCTTTTTCAGTTGCTCACTGCCAGCAAGACCTTAACAGTGCGCCATTAAGTTAAGTTGTGAGATATTGTTTACTTTTTCACTTTGTAGTAGTTTATGGCGAACTCGCTCAGTGCTCCAGCACTGTTGTACAGGCTATTGGGGTGTGCTCGCCCTAGCTGTTATTACAGATAACTAGAGGGTTCTCGCTCTCGGTCCCCTAACGAGGCCCAAACAGTAGAACAGCAACGGTGTTCTCTCGCCTAGCTGCCTAAAAAAAAAAAAAAAATTATATATATATATATATATATATATATATATATATATATATATAAAGCAACAGTGCTGTTAAGGTGCATCCCGCACTTCGGCATCAACAGCATTTAACGCAATGCTGTCCTCATGTGCCAGCTGTCAGGCCCCCCTCGAGCCAGAGGACGGACACAGGGAGTGCCTCTCTTGCCTGGGTGTTGAACACCTGAGGCAAGGGCTAACAGAAAGAGCCTGCATGGACTGCATGTGCCTCAGCGTTGCAGCACGGAATGCTAGGCTAGCCCAAGTGGATCCGCAGCAGGGTACTTCCCAGGGCACCGGGGGGCAGGCGTCAGCACCAGCGTTGAGACCCATTAAATGCCACAGAGGGGCTGAGCACTCAGCCTCTAGAGGAAAGAAGCAGAGGTGTGACCTAGCTTCTAAGGTGGACAAGATGGCAGCTAAGTTTGAGCAGATCAAAGCTCTTCTCACCAATTTGCAGCCACCAGCACAGAGTGTACAGGGCGGCAGTGTTCTCGCTGGAGCCCCAACAGCCTGGCAGGCGGAACGGTCACCACCGGCATTGGAGCCAGTAGTCGAAGCCCGGCGCGAGGACGAACTCTCCATCAGGGCTTCGGAGAGCTTGGAGATGCGTGAACCAGAGCCATATGACCCTGCCTCTGGTGGCTCTCGGGCAGGCTCCCAGGCCAATAGCCAAGAGACAGAGGCGTCAGACGCCGGCCGACCATCCATTCAGCCAGCTTTAAAAGCGGCATTAGCCCGTTTGGGGCTGGATGTGGCACCAACGGCTGTGCCCAGGCAGAGTGCCTTCTTCAGAGGCTCCACACAACCCTCCTCTCTGCTAGTGCCACCCTCTGCCCCATATATCGAGGAGTTGCAGAGATGCTGGGCAGATCCTAGGAGGCTTTTCCATCTCCCCAGGGATTGCAGGGCACTAGCAGCTATGCAGGATGCACCCACCTATGGCCTTCAGAACATGCCTAACATAGAGCCATCAATGGCAGCATTGGTGCTATCCCCTAACAAGGCTTTAAGATCGGATGCCCGTTGCCCTCGCGCACAGTGCCGTGTCACTGATGACTTAATTGTCAGAAGTTATGACACTGCAGCACGTATGGGGCACATTGGGAATTCTATGTCCCACCTGATGCTCGGCCTCGCCCAGACATTGCCAGGGGCAGACCAGGCGGCATCTCAGGAGCTGTGTGACGCGTCACTCCAGGCCTTTGCCTACATGTCCAGAGAACTGGGTATACTGATGGCATATTTAACCCTCGCCCGCCGGCAAATATGGCTGGCCCAGTCCCCACTAGCGGAACCTGACAGAAGGGTGCTCTGCTCTCTACCCGTTCTGCCCGGGGAATTATTTGATCAGGCCACACAGCAGGCCCTGGATAGGAGTGCACAGGTTGTTCAGGCGAGACAGCAATATGCTAGTCTCCGCCAGGTGAGCCAGCCCAGATACAGGGCTCCAACCTCTAGGGGGCCAGAGCCAGCACTTCCATCTCGGCCAGTTACCCGCCAGGAGTCACAGAGGAGGGCTTTCACAGACGGCTTTCGTCGCCCCACCACCTCCAGGAACCGAAGTTCTGCACAGATCAGAGGGGGCGGACGGGCAGACGCTGATGGCTTCACTCCGGCAGTCGGCCGCTTCTCCAGCCAGCAGCTTGAACGCTGGAGGGCGATAATATCAGACCCCTGGGTGCTGGCAACCCTGTCAGGGGGCTAAAGCATCCAATTTCAACGCCGGCCGCCAAGATTCAGAGGGGTCAAAGACACCATCATGAGCCACCCAGGGAAGGCCCTAACCCTGCAGCAAGAGATCAACGCTCTCTTCACACGAGTCGACAGGCAGACACAAGTCGACAGGCAGACACAGGAAGGTGGGTTTTATTCAACATACTTCATAATTCCCAAAAAGGACGGCGGTCTCCGCCCAATTCTGGACCTGAGGCCTCTCAATGCCCACCTCAAAGCCCTGAAATTTCACATGCTGCACACTGTGGAAGTTCTCCAGAGCATCCAGGAGGACAACTGGTTCACAACTATTGACCTGAAGGATGCGTACTTTCATGTCCCAATTGCACCACATCACAGGCATTTCCTTCGGTTTCCCTTCGAGGGACAGGCATACCAGTTTTGTGTCCTGCCATTTGGAATAGCACTAGCACCGCGTGTGTTCACCAAGTGTATAGCAGCGGCATTGGCACCATTGCAGGCACAGGGAATACGTATCTTGCCCTACCTCGACGATTGGCTGATCAGCTCCCAGTCGGAGGCTCAGGCCCGCAGAGATGCTGCAGCGGTTGTTGCACATGTATCGGAGTTAGGGCTCAGGGTAAACTACCAGAAGAGCTCCTTGGTACCCAGTCAAGAGACTGTCTTCTTAGGCATGCAGTTAGATTCACGGATAATGAGGGCAACTCCCTCCCAGGGGAGAGTTCACAACATCCTCCAGCTTATTGGCCGCTTCAGGCGGGGCAGGTCACTCACGCTGAAGACCTTCCAACAGTTAGTTGGCATGCTCACTGCAGCCGCGTCACTAGTTCCGCTGGGCCTCTTAACACTACGTCCTCTTCAGAGGTGGTTGAACAACCTCCACCTTCATCCGACGCTGCATGGACACAAACTAGTGAGGGTCACACCCAGCTGCAGAAGCCTCCTCCGCCCATGGCGGGGAAGGGCTTACCTCATGCAAGGGGTTCCTTTAGGCTCTATCCCTTCCCGGAGGGAGGTCATCACCACAGATGCATCCCGGGAAGGATGGGGTGCGGTCTGGCAGTGTCGGACAGCCAGTGGCTGCTGGAGTCTGCAGCAGTGTCGACAGCACATAAATGTGTTGGAGCTCCAGGCAGTTTTGCTCGGCCTACAACACTTCCTCCCAGCACTGGCAGGCAAGCACGTACTGGTGAGGACCGACAATACAACTGTGGTGTACTACATCAACCACCAGGGGGGCACCAGGTCCCTACAGTGCTTGGTAGTAGCCCAGCAGCTCTTACGGTGGGCCCATCAACACCTTTTGAGTCTGTGGGCGATGTACTTGCCAGGCACTGCCAACAGAGCGGCAGATCTCTTGTCCCGACAAAACCCAGACCCGGGGGAGTGGAGGCTCCACCCAGCAGTAGTGCAGACCATCTGGGAGCACTTTGGCAGGGCAGAGGTGGACCTCTTTGCCTGTCAGGAGTCGACTCACTGCCCCCTGTGGTTCAGTCTCTCCGGCCTTGGCCAGGACGCACTGGCGCATGCATGGCCAAGACAGCGGCTTTATGCGTTCCCCCCCCTACCATTAATCCTGCCCACCCTGCACAGGGTTGCTGTGGAGCACCACGAGCTGCTACTGATCGCCCCTCGGTGGCCAGCAAGAATGTGGTTTCCGAAGTTGTTACAGTTACTGGATGGAGAACCCTGGTGCCTTCCGGTGAGGACAGATCTACTGTCACAAATGGAGGGGCAGATTTGGCACCCAGATCCAGCTTGGCTGCAGCTCTGGGCATGGCCGCTGAAGGGCCGGACCCTCTGCTAGGGCACTGTGAACCAGCAGTGGTTGCCACCATTAACAGCTCGCGAGCACCCTCTACCAACGCCCTTTACGCTAACAGGTGGAGAATTTTCTCCGAATGGTGCCTGACACAGGGACAGGAGCCGACACGCTGCCCCCTACCAATCATCCTTCAGTTCCTTCAATCACTTTTTGACAGGGGACTTACACCATCCACCCTCAAGGTGTATACAGCTGCCATCTCGGCACAACATGGTCGAGTTTAGGGGAGGACGGTAGGGTCCCATCCCTTGGTGACCCGCTTTCTTAAGGGCACTTGTCGGTTGAGACCCCCCCGGTGTAACCTGGTGCCCACATGGGACCTCCCTCTGGTGCTACAGGCCCTCTGCAGAGCACCATTCGAACCCTTGCCGACAGCGGACATAGCCTGGCTCTCTCTGAAGACTGCCTTTCTCTTGGCCATAACTTCGGCAAGGCGAGTTGGGGAACTGCACGCTCTATCGGTCAGCGGAGACTGCCTGCAGTGGCATCCAGGAGACAGTGGGGTCACCCTATGGCCAAACCCTGCTTTTCTGCCAAAGACCCTTTCATCTACATTTGTCAACCAGCTCCTTAGGCTGGCAGCTTTTGAGCCAGCTCGGGGGGAAGGGTCAGACTTGAGGGCGGAGCTTTTATGTCCGGTGCGCACCCTTAGGATATACGTCACGAACACAGAGGGGTTCCGACACTGCGACGCCCTGTTTGTCTGCCACACGGGGCCAAGGAGAGGTCAGGCACTCTCCAAGCAGAGGTTGTCAAGATGGATAGTGGAGGCCATTCAACATGCCTACAGGCAGAGTGGCTCCACAACCCCTCAGTCAGTTCGGGCACACTCTACAAGGAGTGTAGCAACATCTTGGGCGTCACTGAAAGGTGTGCCCCTTTCTGACATATGCAGTGCAGCCTCTTGGTCATCGAGCTGCACATTTACAAGATTCTATCGGGTCAATGTTGTCCCCCACAACCCCGTGGCAACAGCAGTTCTCCCGAACCCGTCACAGCATTTCTAGACACGGGTAGGCACTCCTCATGACTTTGTTGGTACTGGTCATCCATGTGCTGAAAGCACCGCCTCTGGCGGTCAGGAGAAACGAAATAGAACGAGGGTTATGCATATAACCACGGTTCTATGAGTTTCAGATGACCGGCAGAGCTTGGCAGTCACTCGAAGTGAACACGAGAAGATTGCCAAGAGGTCGCTCCCTGGGTCGACTGGTCTTTTGTGCTGGCACACATTACCGATGTCACCCAGGTCACGTGTGACTTTGCTGTTACTAGTACTTGACCTGCACGTTCGTGTGATGGACATCCATGTGCTGAAAGCATAACCCTCGTTTTAAAAAATATGTGTGAGCACCACTAACCACTCGGTGAGTAGCATTTTTTAAAACTAGTGTTTTAAGGACAAAAACAACAATTGCTAGCCATTTTGAAGCAGACAGAGGCGAAAATCGTCTAAATTTTGGTGTCAACAACTTTATTGCTTTTTAGACAACCTGTGAAAGGGGCTCAAAGTGTTAAAAACCAAACTATACGTGTAAGGCTCACTTAGCCTTATACCTCCTAGGGATGTAAATGGTTAACCTTTAACCGGTTTTTAACCGGTTAAAAGTAAAAAAACATAATCGGTTAAAATGATCTGTAACCGGTTAAAAATGAGTCAGTTTGATCTGTCAAAAAACGTTCGTTTATTTACAGAAGAATACTCATCTTTTTTGAACTGCAGAGTGGCATCACATTTTCAGAGTGGCAGATTGAATTTACAAAAGCACCCATAGTATTCTTTAGAGATCAATTGAACTAGCTATATTAGTGCATTAAAAAAATAATAAACCTGTGTTAAAATTGTATTTTGACGGGTGTAAAATTGTATTTCGCTGCCATAACTAGGGTAACAAATAAACAGGTTAACCGGTTTTTAACCGGTTAATGGGGCGTTTTAACCGGTTAAAGATATTTTCATGTTTTTACATCCCTAATACCTCCCCACATAGATTCTTGCATGAAGTCCCAAACAGGTTCTTAAAAGCAAAAAAGCTCTACTTTATGCTTTAACAATGAAACATCAAGAATGAGACCTTTTTCATACAGAATTCACACATCCTGACGCTTAAATGACCAGAAGCATTGAACCCTTCACCTGTAGCTCCCTGATCCTGAGGTAGCGCAGGTACACTAAGGACAGGTAGGACCCTCTAGACTCAGACAAGTCTACACCTCCATCTAAGATCTCCTTCCGTCCCAGGGGTTTGATGCGGTTGGGGCTGACAAGCCTGTATGGAAAGATAGATAAATGGCATTTAGAGGGCAAGTGAATCCCAAATGAGGATACATTGGCTCTATGTGAACAAGGATGAAGCAAGTATACATTGTTGCCTGCCACCTGACTGATAATAAGATTAGCCAAAACATAAAAACCTTACCTTGACTTCCACAATGCTTGACGTTTTTGCAGAGATAATGCACCATGTTTCCCCATGGAATTCTGGACAGATAATAGTATAGTATGTACAGTCATAGTAATAAAGTGTTCTATGTGTACTATGAGCAGTAGTTCTGTATAACTGTATTTTAAGGTTTTTAAATAGGTGTACCTGGGAGGTATTGTACAGACTGGTCCATATCTTTGAGGTACTGTTTCCTTTTTCAGACTCTGGGTCCAGCGCGAAAGGCTTCATGCTTTCAGGCTCACCCACAGAAAAAACATACTCCCTCAAGGCCTCCATAGCTTTATCAGGATCTGACAACTAGGTTTAGAATTTTTTTCATTTGCCGCGAAAGGTAATATTCAAGTAGACAATTAAGCTTTATTCAAAAGTCTATTTCAAGCTTTAAACAAACTAGAACATTACACTGAAATTCTAAACAGTTATTTAATTCAAATCAGAATACCTGACAACAACTGGACAGATTCTGCAGTAGCTCATCCAATGAATTCTGCTCCTTCAGTTTGGTAATAAAATTTCTCTGCCAAGGGTCATGCTTTGGCTTAATCTGTTCAGAGAGTAACACGATTTGGACTTATAATAGAATATGTAGAGGACACAATCAGCAGATGAGGACACCCAAATCTACAGTGTGCCCAACCTGTATGAAGGATAGCCAGTTGGCCTCCTTCCTTAGGGCTGCCCCACTGCTCTTCCTCCCCAGCTGTTTTTCCATTGCCTCAGTGCTGCCATACTGCACCAGTGCTCTCTCTTCCTCTTGCTTCTGGAAGATCTCCCGGAACTCGTGTGATACCTAGCAAAGAATACACACCAGGAGCTTAGTCTGTATACCATAATACCCGCCTTCTGAGAGGTGGGCTTAACCTGCATCTATCACATGCCTCACTGGCGCTGGGGGGGAAAGCTTGTTTCTCATTGGTTCCCACTTTTTTGGGAATGGAAATTCTCTAAAACGGCAGCTTCGCCAGACTGACTAGTTCGCGAAATTCAATGGAAGTATGGGTGGGCCTAGGCTATGTATGCATCATACTACAGTACATTCTGTATCAATCAATGGTACAGTATAATGCCCATACATACCAATCTGAAGAGCTCCATCTCATCAGCTGGTGTCATAAGATCTTGTGTGCTACACTGTAGCTGAAAATGGGAGAGGAGGTGTTGCAACTGCTTTTCAAACTGGTCAAGTCTGAGCATATGCACAGGAATTCCATTAGCTGAAGACACTCCTGTTAAAGAGGGCATGAAAAACAAAAAAAAACATTTATGACAAAACTCAGACTGAATCCAATAAAATGTAAAGCTTAGTAGGGATAGCCTAGAGAGTATGTTTGTTGACTAGGAATTCCTCAGGTACGGCACCTGCAAGCTGTTTGGTGGATGAAGGAATAACATATATGTCAGCTGTTTCTGGCCCCATATCTTTCCTCTGACATGCTGGTAGGTAATGGAGAACCTGTATGTAAAGTAGCAGAAAGCGCTTGTAAACCTTAACAATGGTCAACCCACTGAGATATTGCAATATATGCCTTCTCCCAAGCATGCTGATGAAATGAAAAGAAATACCTTTATGTTCTTAATGGATAAGTAACTTAAATTGTAGTAGTAGTATATGGATAGGCCTATCTGATAATGACGTCTACCTGCAGAAAACTATGGATAGACTTCAGGGAGTGCAGATGGGTCACCAGCCACTGGGTATAGATGACTAAATCCTCTAGAAAGAGTGAGGGGCTAGGGCCCACCCCATTGGTCAGGTGTCTCTCTCTGGACACAGCCAGTCTACGTGCTCGTTGCACTGCATCATCATACTCCTGCACTAGCAAGTCCATCTGCCCCTGAAGACACACAGAGGGGTCTGGCAAGAGTCCAAATACAAATGTGTTTTCTAGACAATAGCCATGGCACTTGTTATAATTTACCTTGTAGAAAGGATACAATCGTTCTAAAACGGATGAGTGGTGACAGAATCTCCTCCATCTCAACATGACAAGGTGCTTGAATTGCGTTAAATCATGGGAGTGGTCCAAGTAGTGCTGTAAGGAAGAAAACCAATCATAAATAAGTAACTAGTATAAACAAGTAGTGCTCTGAATAGCGCTTTACCAGAAGGTTCCAAATGTTTAAGATGTTTAAGAATGTTTACATTTATGAAATACTGTATATACTGTATATACTTCACAACTTGAGAGAAATCGAAGTAGATTGAGATAGATTTGTTTCAATTTAATATATATGAATATATAAAACACTTCTCTCCTTACTTGGTGCAACAGAAGAGGAAGACTCTCATTTGTGTATTCCCGATTGACACAACTCTCCAGTTCACGTTGAAAGACCTCCGCTGGGAACACATGGGGTTGTGGAGGAGAAGCCTGTTGCATGTATGCCACATTATGAATAAAAGGCATCAACCATTTCACAACAACTTATCATGACAATTCCAGAACTTAGGCTGTTCTACCAACCTGCAAGAGTGTTTTCAAACTGTGCTCTCTCTCCATCCGAAAACACAAAATGTCTCTAGGGATCTGCACAGAGCTAAAATATAGCCTAGGTTGTCATAGTGTTCAGTTAAAGCAACTGGACTTTTTTTTGAGAGCTTGAAGACGTTTCACTTTCCACCCAGAAATCTTCATCAGTTCTGGCTGGAGATAGGAATAGGAGTTAGGTCTATAATTCCCTAGCCTGTGGGTATGAACTGTAGACCAGACAGAACTGATGAAGCTTTCTGGATGGAAAGTAAAACGTCTAAGTCAAGCTCAAAAAAAAGTCCAGTTGCCTTAACTGAACATTATGTCTTCCACAACCTCACTGAATGAGAATCTTCACAGACATAGCATAAAGGTTATCGAGATGTTTGGCATCCGATGATCAGTTTATATATTATGAACTGATTAGACCCTCCCGTCAATTCCCCAACTGGGTAAAACCTAGACTTGTATGTCTCGAGACCAGTCTTGGTCTCAAGACCATTTTTACGTGGTCTTGGTCTTGTCACAGTCGGTCTTGGTCTGGGTCTTGTCTCGGTCTCATATCTTGTCTTGGTCTAGGTCGGGAAATTTGCAGCCAACAATATCCACACTAAACATAGCGTTGGACAATGCAACGTTATTATTATTATTATTAATGTTATTTCGCCTTTCATACCTTTCAAATGCAGCATTTTTAAAAAGAACCAATCAGTGGCATACGTTTATGTTGTTGTGATTCAGATATTGGCGCTCACCCAATCAAAATAATCTACTGTAGCGCCAGCGTGAAATGTTACATTAAATCTGAACAGTCCATTTCAAACTTAAAGTTTATAATTGTGTATCTTCAATTTATCTACAAATTAAGCATAATTAAAATCAGTTATATATTTAGGTGTTAGCTGTTTTATCAGATGACTTTTGGACCAGTCAGAACCAGTCATATCAGTCCTCAACAGCACAGAAAAGTAAAGGGAGTGTCAATCCTCTAATAGTGCAGTGACAGCCATCATGCTATTGTTACACATAGTTTATGTCACCCAGCCTGCGAAACATTTACAGTGAATGAGCTCAGTCACACACATTCATGACATGCTCTGTCTTGGCATTGTTTGTTGTTAAGTACCTTCAAATGTTAACTGAAACTAAACCTCTGACCCCTGCATTCTGCTCTTATTCAATTTAATTTTGCAAGTAACATCAACACTAGCCGTGTGTTTGTTTGTTTGTTTGGTCTTGGTCTCGTCTCGACATTGTCTTGGTCTTCACTCGATCTGTCTCGGTCTTGGTCTTGTTTTGTTCTTGGTCTTGATACCCCCTGGTCTTGATCTTGTCTTGGTCTCGGATAAAGTGGTCTTGACTACAAGTCTAGTAACAAACCATACCAGTAGGATTTCGGAGTAGTTCCTTGGACAAATGCGTTCTCTGCTAATTCTGTCTTAAGTGTATCCAACTGAGTAGCCAGCTCTGACTCCATCTGCTCCACGCGCGCCGAAGCGGACAATTTGTATGTTTTTTTTCTGGACATGATGAGGCCTGTGTTAAAATACGGCGGAACGTAGCTTGACACTGTTTAGCCTGCTCTGAATAAAAAGTAAAAAGGGTCAAATTATTTAGGCTACTTAATGCGACGACAGTTTCGACTCAATGCAATAGCTTCGCCCGTCGCTCTTGGAAGTGGTGTTGCAACAGAGTATCCATGGTGACTAGTGAGTAGGCCTATTTTTCATGTCAGTCATCATAAATTAAATGTGTTTTCTTGGGGTTCTGAATAGTATCTTCACACCAAAATGTGTTCAAGCATTCAAGCGAGGATAGGCAGTGTCTTCTGACTAGAATATTAAGAGAAAAATCCATGAAAGACTAATTGAATTCATATAATATTAAGACTGAAAGATTTCACGCCGCACACACTAGGCTACCATGAAACACATTTTAGTGGTGAGGATTTCTAATTAGAACAGTCCAATTAGAACAGAGTGTACTGCATTACCTGAGGTGCTATGTTAACCAGTATCATGTCAATATGTCATAGCAAGTTAGTTATGGAATTTTTCTCTGACTTCTGAAGCCTCATAGTGGCGCTGCTGTGCTGTAGGGGATGAACATTATCCACACATTACATAGGCTACAATCGGATTAGCCTATAACAGAGAATGCTGCTTAGATAGGAGTGGGTAATGAGTCTGTGTGATACACCGGTAAATACGAACAAATCTTCTTCCCTGTCAGGTTAATTTAATATATCATGATGACTATGGCCTACGAGAGCATAGCCTAAGTGTCTCTGACCCGCCTATTATTTTTATTTCGGCTATCTGACATGATAGACCTGGTGCTGTCATCACATCCGGGTAAAGAAATTAACAAATACGCGCAACAATAACAAACATGACAACCTTAAAATTCACTTAATAAGATTATTCATTCTTATCTCTGGCTTCACTGGTGCTCAATAATACGGGCACCTGATTTAAAAGTCCATTACAAACTGCTCTTTTAAGACTAGCGAATTCCAGTGGTGATGTCTGCAGAATGGTGCAGATTATGATAGCTTTTTAATTTTTGATGGAATATTTTAAAAATAAATCCTAAAAAAGAGATTTCTGATGGATTATAACGTAGACTATTTTTTATGAAAACCTTGTCTTCATATATTTTTTAGAACTGCTTTAAAAAACATGACCTTTGCCCTACATTGCAGCAAATTCTGTATTCTAAGTGATGCATATCATGCTTGGTCATTTTTATATAGGCTTATAATGCATTTTGACAGCATCTTCGTTTTCGTTTTTTTTTCACAGACCATCCTATGATAATGTAATTTAAACAGAGAACACAATAGACAAGGACTATTTGCATTGGATGCTTGCATCTTTTTTTAAGATCTTTTTTTTTTTATATTCTTACTTCCTTGTTCAATGAGCAGTGGTTTTAAATTATGTTGCAGAAAAACAAATGGAGGTAATATAATTTCTTCCATGTCTAGAGGATTTAAATAGCTCACCATTCCCAATTCACTTAGATACAGGAAAAACGATTGGTTCACTGCAAAGGTTGCCAGTATCCAATAGGAGATCATCACTAAGGTATATTTCAGCCAATGGGTGTGCAAGGACATATGGGACGCTTTGATTCCATTGTGATTGGGGAAGGGAAACATTTAGCACAGCATTCATTTCCATAGTACTGTGAAGGTAATTGCTAGTGAAATTAAATATGACTTTCTCTCGTCTCTTCGAAATAAAATCACAGAAAGATACACACAGCACCAATTTAATATATATCTGCCAGAGCACACATGAGAACAACCAGCCCAAAATGTGTGTGTGTGTGTGTCTTGATCTTACATGCACTGCAGCAAAGATTACAGTCTTGTTGCAAGCTGCCTCCTTCGAGCACTGGGTTTCCTTGGTAACCATATCCTTGATTGCTGTCTCTTGACATTACTGGTGTGAGGTATGAGATGCTGGCCAAATGGAGAGAGGTGTTCCTCCGCTTCTCTGACCCATTAAAGAACACAATGCAAAACTGCCTACAACAACTCTCTTTTTAGCTTGATTTTTGCTGAGAGCTTGACAGCAGCTTGTCATACATTTACCTCTAATCAGGGACAAAGCAGACAAGCAGGTAGCCTACATTTTGGCCTGATCTGAATTACACAGGTGATACAGTTGGGAGCAGAATGTGAATGTCAAACATACCACAGATAATTACCTAAGGGATGCATCATCCACACAGGAGACAGAAAAGTCAGGGACTCCAGCTCTAATACACAGTACCATGATCAGTGTGTGTGTCTACCACTGTAACAGAAACATTGGAAGTGTGTAATTAGATGCAGGAGTTCGCTTCACCATACCACAATATCAGCATAATGTGTAGGCTTAAGATGTGGAAAAAACTGTACAGGAGTTCTATGCAATCATTCAAAGCATTCAGTGTGATCGCACAACTAAAGAGGTAAACTGTAACAGACTAATCTGTTCTTGTTGAAATGTGGTATTCTAGTCTGCAACATAGCCTACACTCTAATACAGAATAGAGTAAAATCCCTTCAGATCCTGTCAACTGAAATAGATAGCTGGAATAGCTAGCTACCGCTACAAAATACATTTGGTTAATTACTAATCTCTATTAAAGACACCTACAGACTAGTGATGATTTTTGGCAGATGCTCCGTATCGAGGCGTGTGTCAAAATGGAGAGATCACGTGACATGACGTTTGAGGCCTCACTGTCCCATGAAGCACACTGACTCGTGGGTTTTTGTCAGTGACTGGAGACAGATTTTCAGAAGCTGGTTCAAAGTGGATTGCCCTACTTTGATCAGATTTCTCCCAAAAAGGTGGACTATGCAATAGTTTAAAAGGCTAGACGGTGTTACTTAACATGTAAAGATATTATCAGTAGCTTAATGTCGTCATATGTGTATACAGTAGGCCTATATCTATAGGTGAAATGCCAAATCTGTGCAAAGGTGATATCTTATAGCAACAATACCTCATCCATGTTGAGGCATTACCGTGGCGTAATGCCAGAACTGATTCTGGTACAGAACTGATTCTGGTTTACTTTAGCTTTTGTCACCTAATCTCTCCAGTTACAAAGACACCTCTTCACTGCTCCCCATTTATCAAAATGAGACACAGTTACAAAAGCACTTTATCACATTTGTACATTCATCACAATAATTTCACTCCCAATGTCTCCATGAAATTATTTCCAGTATTCATAGAAATTTACCACAATTGGTAAAGTGCCTGAAACTTCCTTACATAAGCATGGTGCATTTTATTCCTGTTGAATATTTATATTTATTCACCACTAGATGGCCCTAGTGAGCATTTGAAGCTTATATGGCCGCGTTCAGACTGCAGGCGAATCTGATTCAAATCGGATTCCTTCTCATATCCGATTTTTAGGGCAGACTGTTCACACTGTTTTTAGCAAGTGTCCAAATCGAATATGGCTCTGTTCAGACTGGGCCACATTACTGACCGATCTGACAGGTTACTGTAGCAATGAAGCGTCATCCAGTGCGTGTATTGTCAGACATCATATAATTGCGACAAACTGAACAGACCGTTGAAACCCTCCTTCCCTCAAAGTGCGCGAAATAGGCTACTTTCAGAAATGATGCATGTAGTTTCTTCCTCTGTCCAAGGAGAATTGTTTTCAGCATCTTCCTCCATGCTCGTAACGTAGCACCACAACTTGAAATAGGCAGGCTGTCTGGCGTCGTGAAAGTGACGTCACAGAGAGTAAAAACCGATCTGAGTGTTGGGAGCTGTTCAGACTGCGAAGCATCTGCCCAAATGCGATATGAAACTACCTCCCGGAGGTGGTTGGGATCCTTTTTGCAAAAATCAGATTTCATGTGGTATGTCACTGTTCAGACTACAAAATCGCCATCCAGTTCCAATCTGGATGGGCTAAAAATCAGATTTTGGCTGGCAGTCTGAACGCGGCCTATGAGGCCTCGACAAACTAATCTTTTTGCACCACATTTTGGTGAAATGTATCAAAGCAGCAAAGTTTCATCTTGCCATCACTACTACAGCCCCTTCAAAAACAAATTGAATATCATTTCCATTCCAAACGTTTAACTGATCATCAAATGATTTCAAGAATTTAGTTGTTTATCTGTATGGGATTCCAGCTCATAAAACTCTCAAAAACAGGAATTCAAAAGTACTGTGAAGACATCACCTTTTACTTCTCAGTTTTTGCAGAAAAAGAAGAAATTAGCATCACAAATCAATCAAAATATGGTACTTTTAAAGGCCCACTATGCAACATTTTTCATTTAATTAATCCGTTTCATACTGTTTAGGATGCTAAAATTAGTCATCACAGGGCAAACGAACGGTGTAGAATGCGCCACCGTGGCCAATAGCGGTAGATACAGCACTTCAGCAGCGCGGACCGCCTCCAATAGAATGCAGTGCAATACAATGCAATACAGCGGCCTTTAGAGGGAGCTCGTGAGAGAGAAAAACAGAATGTTGCTTAGTGCCGGTTTAAAGGTCTCCTTCCAAAATGATTTTTCCAAAATTATTTTTTTTACATTACCATAGGTCAGCCCAAGTTGTACTTCTATGCTCAACTTCAAAATGCTCTCCTACCCCTGTAGTCTGTATTCGCCTGTGATAGAAAACTGCCGGGAAAAACAAGCGAATCGGAAAAGTCGTGCAAGCCTACGTCACATTGAACATTAGCTATGCAGTTAGCCCGCCCTCAAGAAAACGTTAGGCTGCCTGCAGACAGACCCACTAGAGGGAGCGTCACAGTGTTGTTAGCCAATCAGAGGTAATACATTTGCATATCATTAATATTCATAATTATCCTCTCGAGCTATCCCTGCTATCGTTTTCACCTAACTAAAATAGCTTGAAACAAGACAACCACAGCATATTTTTGTCAAAACCAACTCTCATGACATTATTTTAGACAAGAGACCACCACAAAATTAATGAAAATACGATGGAATGAGACCTTTAAAACTACATATCAATCTTCAATACTTGGTTAGGAATCCCTTTGTCTTGATTTACTGCCTTCATGCACCTGGCACTGAGGCAATCATGACTCAATGGGGCAAAAAAGGGGCATTTTTTTAATTCCTGTTTTTGTGGGTTGGAACTGGAACCCCAAATTAAAAATTTGACTTTTAAAACTAGGCCCAGCCTTCTTAATTTTTATCTACTTATTTTTGGGGTGTTTTTAAACATGGCTTCAGAGAAGTTTGTTCTACTTGAAACTGTTTAACATGTGGGAATCTATAATAAAAGGTTATCTATGAATCTATATGAAAGTTTAACATTTGGAATGGAATTATGAAAATAAGTTTCTGTATAAGGATTTCCAGTTCCACAGCTGTGAGTTGAAACTTTAATTGTCTCAATAAACACCTTTGTTGTTCACTAATTTAAACCAAGCCTATGACCACAGAAACACATACAAAATACCCAGCATGGGCCGTTGGGTTTTAGCACATGTTGCAGATGTCTGTTGCTAATAACGTGGCAAAAAGTTAATCATGGCTTAAGGTGTAGTCTAGACCTAAACTCAGCATTTTGTACAGCTGTCAGAAAAACAGCTTGGTGGGTGAAAATACATGAACATAAATGTGTAAGTTGGACTTTGTGAGGCTAACTATATCAGCCATGTTAAGTTTGAGACTGTATTAAACAGTTTTAAAAACAGTCGAATCAGCATTGTTAAAATGTCTGTCACCGCAGAATCCCAAATGACCATATCTTCCCACCTCCCTCCCCACAAAAGAAGGAACAGACAACAAAGGAAGCATGCTATCGCATAGAGGCTGTTGGGCTTCCTGAATAATCAGTCAAACTTTATTTACATGCCAGTCTGGGGCAGACTACAAGACCATTTATAGTTTGTGTGTGTGTGTGTGTGTGTGTGTATAGGGCAATATAGATTATTCGCTCTAACCTACATCACTGGGAAAGTGCAGATATGGACGGTCATTGCTCTAGCCATGAATGAGACACGTAAACAAGGAGTTTCCTGACTTTTTATTTCTCATATCGCAAGTCAGCCAAACAAATAATACATACTGTACTGCACACAGACAAGAACTATGGAATGGGCTGGCAAAATGGCTGATGGATTAGGGTAAAGGGGTAAAATAAACAAGACAAAAGAAGCTTTGAGATTTAAAAAAAAAATAAGAGGAAAAAAATTGGGAAGATAAGCCCAGAGAGTGTTTCTTCAAATGTTGGCAGCTGGAGGCCACTACTTGCAGGTGAAGTACAATAGAATTATTCTCCACACAAATGAAATCATTTATTCTTTGTTTAAAACAATGATGCTAAACTAGATGATATATTTCAGTAGTTACTTTGACATTTGTTTTTCTACTCCACAGTTGATGTTTCAACAGAAGTATTTGACACCACTGAATGTACCTGGAGTTCAAAAGGACGTTGGTAATACAGAATGAGGAATTTTTGATACAGCCTTGATACAGGCTTTTTATGATTTGGTTGCCTTGCACGGTAATAAAATTTGGCAACATACAGTACAAGACACTGTAGTGGGTGTTTTTTTTTCAGTGCACGGCCCAGCTAACATGTCATATCCATGCAAAGGCTTTAAATGTATTATTACATACGGCATGGTGGATTGAAAACACTGTTTAGCACCTGTCATAGTACACACACACATATTAGTGTAAATCTGTGTACGTGCGTGCATGTATTTGTGTTTCACCTTGTGTCTTTGAGCACAACCATAATATAAAGGAAGGACCCAGGTGGCAAGATGCACCTTTGCAAACAAGTTCAGATCACATTTCATGGAGTTATTAACACTGCATGATAGCTATCTTCAGATGGTTAACATTCTTTTTTTAAAGAAAGAAAAAAAAAAAAAAAAAAAAACACCTTCACACCATTAAATACACAGAAGGAAAATGCCTAGTAACCCTGAACGTAAAACATTCAGCAACCCTGGCTGGTGTTCTGTATGTTTTCTCTGTAGCGAGCTCCAGGAAACAGCTATTCAGATGAGTTCCTTCGACTCACACACCCACAGTCTGAGGCACAGGGAGAACAAGAGATGGGGCACACAGCTGTTCAGGGTTGAGAACCACAACCACTGGCCATAATAACTACATGTTTGAGGGAGACCTATTTGGATAGGGGTAAGGGAGAGCTGGAGTGAAAAACATAAGGTTGGTTGGGAGGGCAAAAAAGTGTTCTTTACTCATGGGAGTATTTGTTAAAGAGTGTTTCTTGAAATGTTAGCATGGAATGAAACAATGTTGCTTCAAAGTTGCTAATAAATGGAGAAGGGGGAATGGTGTTATTAAAACAATAACATTTCATACATAAGAGCACTAAATAGATCAAAACACGTCACAATTGTTTTCTTATTTTTTTTCCACGGTACAGTGAGGAAGGTCAGGGGATGACCATATTTTTTTTTCCTCTTTTATTTTGTTTGTCTGTCTGTGTGTGTGTGTGTGTGTGTGTGTGTGTGTGTAATGGTGATGGACAAGGAAATGGTAAAATAACATGATTGCATAATTACAACTTCTCTTGCGGTTTGGGCATGGGAACTCGGTGAGAGCTGCTTCAAGTATCCTTGTATTATTAGAGTGTCTTTGCTGGGTGAAGACAATAGTAACATTCTCTGGATTTTGTACAGTAAACAGACCTTCAGCCACATGAAGCAGATAATTGGTTTGGCAACAACGTGGAGCTGGTTCTCCTTCAACTTAAAGATCTACACAGAGGAGAGATAAAACAAGGGTAAACTTAATATTCTGGAAAAAAAAAGTGACATGCCTGAAAAACATCCGAACTTTACAATCACATCAATGACCTATTTTACAGCCTCATAATATCTTGAATATGTCTGGTCTTTTAAATGAGTGTAATAAAGACTTTTTTTTTGTGGGGGGGGGGGGGGGGTATTTACTCTGACTGGCTTTTCTTTTCAACAATAAATTTAAATCCATTCTTATCAGAAGAGAAGACAATCCTTTATCCCGGCCAGTGGTATGGTATTGTGGATGCAAATTTCACAGTGTTTTGCTGTAAACGATTTAAGGCAAAAACAATAAGACTGTTAACGATGACTCACTTACTGTATTGTTCCCCTTTAGATAATAATAAATGTAGACTTGAAGCACAGACACTTTTTTTTGCTAAGCCATTAAATACCGTACATCTCACATATTGTTATATCCAATCTGTTAGTTTATAAAATACAAATCTGTATAATAGTTTATACATACCAATTCAGCCATAAAATAAGTCACTTTCAAAGACTTGTTGAGCCAAGATGTGAAATGATTTTCAGGAGACAGCTGACAATATCTCACCTGCTTTGCTTGGCTTGGAGGGTTCTATCCGGGCACCCAACTCTGGGATGTGGTGCTCTTGGCCCTGGGGAAGCTGCCTGTGTTCAAGTTGGCGTTGTTCTGAGCCGAGACCGCGCTAGAGCTGCCGTCAAAACTGAGCTCCTGGCTGTCGGCCTCCATCAGCTCACCACGCAGAATGGCCTCCATGTCGCAGTCCAAGCTGCCGTTGAACATGTCAAGGCCCAGATCGGGCGGGAAACGGTCCTGCGGGGTCAGGCTGCCATTAAGGGTCAACAGGAGGGATGGGTCGGCAGTGCTGGGGTTAGCAGGGAAGCAGAGTTGTTGTTTGGCCGTTGGGTAGTGCGAGTCGTTGTTCAGCCCTCCATTAAGGCCTCGCCAGCCCTGAGCGTTGTTGAGGCCAGGTGCACCTGGCTGGTTGGACAGCATGGGATCATTGTTGCGGAGCAGCATGGCGCAGCGGCGAGAGTTCTGTGAGCTGATGCCTGTGCTGGCTTGTGACATCAGGGGATCTGACTGTGTAAGCAGGATGTCGCTGCTGCGGCTCCCACGCGTGTCACCCTCTAGCAGCTCGTGCAGGCTCTGCCCGCCATAGGGAGCCAGGCTGGGGAAGGACGTCTGCTTGTTCTCCTGGATGGTCTGCATTGGCGACTGACGAAGCGAGGGAGTGAACAGGGGAGAGGGGCAGCCAAAGGTGAAAACGGAGCTGTGCTCATCGCCACTATCCTCCTCAGCGCCCCCTGGGGACGGCTGCTGAGTGGCAGTAAGACTGATGTCGTCCAGCAGATCGTTCATGAGGCCATCGTTCAGGTTGATGGTGCCGGCCAGGTCGGCCAGGCAGGGCAGCTCAGCGAGGCCGCCCGTGGATGGTGAGAGGCTGCTGGGACTGGAGTAGAGCATTGGCGAGAGCGGCGAGTCCTCGTCAGCGCCCTCATCCAGCTCAGCGTTAGCCAGGATGGGCGAGAGACGGCCACTCAGTGTGCTGGCGTTGGAGTTGGTCCGAGAGCGGAAGTCCGTCCAGGCGTCCAGCTCATCACTGCTTCGCGAGGCGGGGCTTCCCACCCAGCGGGAAAGACCCGTCACGTCACCTCCGGCCTCCTGGGCCGCCTGCAGCGCAGCCTTCTTCTTAGCCGCCCGCCCCCGGGCGCCCTTAGTGTACTTGTTGCCATTGTCCATGGAGACGGCACGACGACGCGGTGCCTTTCCGCCTTTGCCACCCTCTGGATTGACCATCCACCAGGAGCTCTTGCCCGTTCCCTCATTTTGGACTCGCACAAACCTGCTGTGCAGAGACAGGTTGTGGCGGATGGAGTTCTGGAATAAAAGGAGGTGTTTCAAATTAAGAACTCACTATGCTGTGCTGTGGGGAGTACTTCACTGGACCAACTGAATAGTGAAAAGAAAAAACCTTTTGACTACAACAGGGCGACAATAACACATTCATGATGCAATCCATTCACAACCATTAAAGTAAAACAAAATCAGGAGCAAATTCCATCTCTGAAATGCCACAGACTGGCTAAGTCAGTGTATACAACTGAGACATTTTGAAGACGATTTTATTCAGAGCAATGAGTCAGTAGGTTGGGCTTTAAAAGTTGCACAGTTGTACTTATTTAGTCTTCTGGCAACTGTTGTCACTGGTTTAAATTCTTTAAGGCCACTCAAAATTCTCTGAAGCAATTTTTTTCAATCTGGACTCTCAGCAAATGCATGTGTAAATAGAAATGTCTGCTAATTAACTCTATCTGATTGATGATACAACCACTAAAACAAAGGCAACTTGGCTAATCTTTTGCCCATCCTTTTTCTTTTTTAATCAGGATTTTATTTTCACTATTACAGGCCAAACAGCACTTGTTAACAATCGTCCTTGTTAAATGAGTTCCAACCTTACATGTTATACTTCACTCAGCCTGTATAAAATTCAACTATCAGCATAGGTTAAAATCTATTTGACTGCAATGACCTGAGACTCGTCTTGCCAACACCGACATACTCTGGAATATTACACAAGCACTGACAGTGACACATTACAGCTGAACACAGCCAATTCCAGAACATAAGACATCAGGAAGCCACATAGTAGTTCTCTTTGTCTGTGAACTTTGGTAATGTTAATGTTAACACAGAATAGGTTAGCATTCTTTGAGCCCCAATATTTTTAGTTTGGTTTGTTTTGTTGGGGGAGGGAAAGATCTCAGCGGAAGTCTTTGCCCAGAGCCACCATCCCCACAGCCTCAGGAGAACTGGACTATGTGTCTGCCTGGGACAAGAGAACACGCCAGACAAGCCAATGGATTCCCCTCTCGGGACAGTGTTCTCCACACATGCTCAGACATTCAATGACCAACACTATTGATACTTCATGCATGTATCCAGACATCTAATAGAGATTGTGTATGAAAATGGGATCATAAAAGAATGAAAACATACAGCAAGTTGTGGAAGATATGTTCTAAAAAGTAGATTTTTTATTCTTTTCGATCCTCCTCTCATTCACATCTGGGTGTGTGGGAGTTAAATTACCCCCACAACCTTACAAAAATGTGGTATGCATCTATTACGGTCTTAGTCAATTGCATGTTAAGAACGGGAGTGGAAACTAACAGGTGAAGCAGTCCTATTTGCAAATCCTGTAGCAATCATGTGGTTATGAGAACCTGAAATGGCAGCGCTAACAGGGAAGAGGATAGAAGAATTATGACCCAGTGACTGACTGGTATGGGAGGGAAAGAACTGTAATTTTAAAGCAGTTTTACTATTATGCCATCTAATAGCTTTGATAAACAAATGATTTTCAAAGGTTATGCAACAACAGAAGAGTACCTTTCTCTCTCTCACACACACACAGAGATTTTCTGCCCTCTCTGCAGAAAGATCAGCCAGGGTCAACAGTAACCATAGGCACACACGTGCATACACACAGCCTTACACAATGCAGGTGCAGAATGTTTAGGAGCTTTCTGGAATCCAAGCTTTCCACTATTGTCTGGCTGACCAGAGGGGGTTTCATTCACAGTGCAAACCCACATTAGGAGACAGAGTGGAAGTGTAAAGGTTTAGATGACCCTTAGGCATGTTGGAGTCACCTATTCCAATTTTTATGCCTTCAAACATTGGTCTTTGAGATCTGGAATTATAATTGCTTAATGACTAAATTTTGTCTTCACTGAGCAATAAAAACTTTACTTCTCTTGGTAAGCAGTTTATGTTATAGTTATATAAAAAGCAAATATTGATGGAGAACAAGGGCAAACCAATGGATCACTGACAGAGAAGGTATCTTGCCAGATTCTAAAGTAATTTTAGATGTCTAATTGCAAGATCTCAGAGTCTCTAATTTACAAGTTGCCAAATAAACACATTCAGGACAGCATCAATGTGGAAAAAAAAGAATCACATTCTAAATTACTACACCAAGTGAAGGTTGAAAATTATCCAAATGTAGCAACTCTTACATTTGTCTTTTATTTGTCATGTTAAAACAACAATGCCACAAACATAGATTTATACTTAATTAAATGTCAGCCTAATAAATGCTAATAATGTTTTGATATTTGATAGCGTAAGAACTGTTCTAGAAGCAGAATGGGAATATTTGTATTTGAGGAGTTTTTGAGGAAACCCGTTCTTCAGTGAGGATGCCATCTGTTCCAACAAGCTTATTCTATAAGCCTTCCAGGGTACAGTGCATCTCCAGCCATAACAACATAGATGGTATGACTTTTTAAAGAATAATATGAATTACTGTGAATAGAAAGCTATGCCTAAAAACTGAAAATGGTAACTATACATTCTTTCTGTTGCACAGCAATAGCATAAGGCTAAGCAAAGATGCTTCATATAACGGGAACTGCGGCCACTAATCTGACCACAACTGATATTGATAAAGCCCTTCTGTAGAGAAGCAGTTTAGAATGAGCCGCTAGATAAATATGTTGTTTATACATGGTCAATGACACACACACACACACACACACACAAACACAGCTTCTCCGGCAGGGGCTGACGCTACAGGCAACAGTCCAGCTTAAGATGCAGGACAGGTAAGGAGGAACAGTAACAGTGGAGCCCAGGCCAAGAGCACCCATGGCCTACTTCTTGTGTTCTGGAGCTGGGGGTCAGGGACACAGGGTGGGGAACCTCTGCAATCAACTAGTGCTGGTTATCTAGGACACATCCTGATATGTTTTTTTTTCCTTACAAAATCTTTAACAGATTTTTAAATCCAGTGTGACAACCATGTTTCGTTCTGCTTCCACATGGGTCGTTTCCTATTATTTTGATCAAAGTTCACAAGATAACACTGCATGGTCATAGCAGACCCTAAAAGTTGATCAAATTAAATTAGAGCTTTGAGTTGAACTACATTATTGAGGGTAGAAACACAGCAAACCACACAAGTCTGGAACGATGGAAGAACGAATTGTTTCATTCTAACCCTTTTAAATGAGGCTGTATAAGACGCTCTAGCAGTGCTCCTGGGTCACTTTCAGACACACAAAGTTGCATACGCTATTATTTAGCCTCAAAGAACAACTTCTGATGGTCAAAATACATGTTCTATGTATTTGCCGAATGGTGAATTGACTGAAATATTTGCCGAATGATGACTTGACTGAAATTAAACTGTAAAGCTGTAGTCCTTCAATTTAAAGGCAAACACCTGAAAATAGAAATACTTCTTTTAAATTTAATCTAATCTAAATTGCAAGTTCAGGCACCCCTTAGCATCCAGAAAGACATACCCATGATCTACAGCAGGAGAAATAAGTATTTGACACATCAGCATTTTTATCAGTAAGGGGGATTTCTAAGTTGGCTATTGACACGATATTTTGACCAGATGTAGCCATCAAGGAAAATATTGAATTCATACAAAGAAATCAGAACATTTAGGTATACAAGTTCAGTCATAATAAATCAATTGAAATGACACAGGGAATAAGTAATTCAACACATGAAGATAAGGTGCAAAATAACATAGAAAGACAGATGATTGCCTGAAATCTGTCAGTACTGAGAAAGGAACCCTAGCCCCTATCAGTACTAATTGATATCAGCTGCTTGAGTCCTAATTGATGGCATATAAATGCTTCTCATTACACAGGAAAGACTTCATGATGGATAAAAGCAAAGAACTCTCCCAAGATCTTTGCAATGGTATTGTTGAAAAGCATTCTGATGGCAGGGTTCCCACACCTTTGTTAGAATCAAATTCAAGGACTTTCCAGGACCAATTTTCTTAAATTCAAGGACCACACAGGGCAACATTACCTACTGCTACCGCTGAATTAGCCTGGCTTCCACGACTATAAGCTCACAGGAGCTTAGTCTGGCCAAGCTACCATACTACCCGCTTTCAGAGAGGCGGGCTTAACCTGCATCCATCAGATGCCTCACTGGTGGTGGGGTTTTGCAGAGCACGCAGAACAGCTACAGTCTATTCTATAAACTTCCGTACAATTGATCAAGAAATCCATTAAGCAGAGCCAGGAAAAGATTGTTTAACAACTACCTCTAGCAGAATCGAAATTATTACCAGAGATTTCTGTACTCTCTGGCCTGTGGTCACTTTTTTTTTTTTAACCGGCAAACAAAGTTGTGACAGTGGATGCCAAGCACAGCTCTCCTCTGTCTGATCGAAGTCGTATCAGGACAGTGATTAAAGAAATAGAGAGGTTTATTGTTTGCCAGTTGTTTTTTTCCATGTCACCACGGAGGAAAGTAGATGGGGAAAGTAGATGTCCTTTCCTGCATTCAATTGCTTTTAAAAAGGTTATAGCTTACTTAAAAGAGGTGGACTAAACTAGACTTAACTAGCTAGATGGCTTCAGAGCACCCAAGTAGTCAAACAAAGATATTCTTTTGATATACCAGCAGTAAATAAGCTTGTGTAGAAGGCAGTGCAGAAATGAGTCCATCCATGCGTTAACATACCCAACGCCACTCCCACAAGATCTGTTTATCTTAGGCAACTATCATACACATTGGTGTGAGCCCAAAAAACTTCACACATTGCTCAGCTCAGGTTACTGAACAAAAGCTATATTATTTTGTTCTTTTAGGTTGTGCTCTACTATATATATGGAACTGGGGGACTACCACAAAAAACTTGTTTCTGCACTCAGTTTAGCCAAAATTTTTATCTTGATCTCTTTTATCTTATCTTAATGGACATTAGGCTGTGGTAGAAAGTAGTAACACCACACAACTGGTGGTGGCAAAATAATGACATGTAAAATGCAGGGTTTCCCCTATGTACATTTGACTGCGGCGCCAACCCCCCCCCCCCCCCCACACGTTACGTTACAACACCGATTAGCGTTTTTTTCTCTCATCCGCCGCACCTTCAATGAGATCGTAGGGGAAACACTGAAAATGGATGCAAAACTGCCAAACCACCAAAAATATTCAAGGACAGTGTCTTTTTATGCTTATTTTCAAAAACCTTCCAGGGCCTTGAACTTATTTTTTAAAAACCTTCAAGATTTAAAGCAGGGCTAAGCCACGTTCTATTTTTTTCCCTCACAAGCTCCCTCTAAAGGCCGCTGTATTGCACTGTATTCCATTGGAGGCAGACCGCTGTGGTTGAACATTGCGTTGTAGGCCACAGTGGCGGCGTGGTCGCTGTGTAATGACTCATGTTAAGCATCCTAAACAGTATGAAACAGATTAATTAACTGAAAAATGTTGCTTAGTGGGCCTTTAAATAAAGTGTGTTCAACACTTGTTCCTAGTGTCATTTCACCTTATTTATAATGAATCAACTTGTATAATTAAATGTTCTGATTTCTTTGTATGAATTAAATATTTGGTTTGATGGCTACACCTGGTCAAAATTATGTGTCAATAGCCCACTTAGAAGTCCTCTTACTGATAAAAATGCTGATGTGTCAAATACTTACCACTGTGTACACACACACACACCTGCATACTATTAAATAAAATGATAAAGATCAAAACTCAAACTCATGGACATTTTGAGTTTAAATATATAAAAAAAAGAAAATTACAAATGCCATATCTTCTGGTAAAACAGCCTATCAGAACCAAATCTACAACCTTTTAACTTTTAAGGCATTCATTCTCTCCTTCCCCATGCTTTCTTCACTCCATTTCCTTCTCATCCTTTGACCCATTTTGTTGTCAGCAGGGGGAAGTCAGTGGGACAGCACTGATGATCTTTAGAGCCATGTGCAAAAAGAAAGGGTTTGACTCTCAGTGCACTAAGGCAGAAGTAAGCAGATGAGGGTCATGCTGCAGATGTCAGAATCCTCCATCTTAGTACAGAGCTTTTTAGGATGGCCCTGGCTGGTTTGGGCAACTGTTACAGGGCTATAGAGAGCAACCAACTTGGGTGCAGGTGCAGGAAAAGTGGGAGCAACTAAACACTTTTCATTGGTCACACCAGTGAACCTAAATATTTTGATGGTGACTTACCTTGCAAAATTCACACCTCCACTTCCTGATCGGTTAATTCTGCACTGCTGTAAAATGACACCAAAGTTTCATGCTACCCCAGTGGACAAGACTCTTGCGTCATTATTGATAGGCATACATTTCCTTCAGGGTGAAGTAAATCTTCAAACCTACCAGTTCTGCCATCAATTTCTGTTTACAGATTGTTTGCCAGAGAGGCTACTATTGTGAATTTAAAGCCTTTGAAAATTTTAAGAGTGTGATGTAGTTTTTAAAATCTGGTTTCTGTTATATCCAAAAGCAGAGGTTTTAATGCAATTTCCCAGCTCAACTACGACTTCAATAGAATACACATGTTTTCAGCTGATTTCAATGTTGCCAATTATTATATTATTACAAAGTTCAGGTAGAAGGTCAAACTTGTAACTGCATGAATGACTGAAAATCAACATCCCCAGCTGAATTGGGACTGAGCAAGGCATTTAACCTCAACAGCTCCCTAGACACCAAAAAATGACAGGACAACTTTGAATTACATCAAACTGAGCCATGTATCCCAAGTGCTGCACAGGAGACCACTGTGGTCATCTATTGCCTTCCCCTTTGCAAGAGCAGAGCAGCGGGGCGGCGGCGGCGGGGTGTTTGAAGCTAGGCAAGTGGGAGAGAGCAGCAGCAACAGCAGTAACAACGCCTCACTGCGTTTTTCAACTCCCTTTTCCCAGCTTCATCACAACTGTGTGTGAGCCACCCTGACCTCCTAGCTGTTCTCTACCCTGCTGCGGGTGAAAGCACTGACCTGTGGATGTGAAGCTCCAGGGAAAGGCTCTGCGTCAAGCCAATTACTGGCTCCTTAATCCCCAGAGGTTGTACTTCAGAAGTCAGCGTGCTTATACGGTACCACAGGCCATTGTTTCCAGCTGCGTCACTGTGTGGGGCGGTAGCTGCACCGACTACAACAGGAAAGCTCTACAACGCATTGTGAGAACAGCTGAGAGGATAGTTGGTGGACCACTCCCCTCCCTGCAAGACATCTACACCACCGGCCTCACCCGCAAAGCCATCACAATTGTCAGCGATGCAACCCACCCCGCACACTGTCTGTTCAGCCTCCTGCCCTCTGGAAAAAGATACAGAAGTCTCCGCTCCCGCACCAATCAGGCTCACCAACAGATTCATCCACCAGGCTGTGAGACTGCTGAAATCTATCCCCTATGTTAGGGGAGCACTCTGCAGGCTATAAGAAACACCTCTGCCTGTTCGGCGTGTGTAATCGATCAGTCACAGGAAGTGTTTGAGCTGATGCATAGATCAGATAGATAAAATTAATTTTCAGCGTGTGACATCGGAAGTATGGCGTGTGCGCTTGTGAAGAGTCAAAAGTGTGTCTCACGCTCAATGCGTGTGAGTTGGCAGCCCTGCTTGTCTAAGTATAATGCCCTTAGCCTACTTGCACTTTTTTTACTTAACATTACCTTAATGTTTAGAACCGTTTTGTTGTGCATCAGCACTTTATTGTTGTCAACGTCTACGCATGAGACAAGTGTGAAACGTAATTTCGATTCCTTTGGATGTCAAGTACATTTGAAGAAACTGACAAATAAAACTGACTTTGTAAACGCTAAAATGGGTTGCAATTCCTCCTGATTTGAGCCAGCAGGGTTAAATGGATTGGGAGAGAGGACACAGGGACACAAGAGTCGATGCGATTTATTGGCCTACATGTCCCCAGTAAGAGATGTTGGAAAACAAAGACCATTGCGGTACTCACAAATCGCCAGACTGTACTGACTTTACCCAAAAAGTACTGATATGGCGACATCCAATGTTCAGCTGTTGTTAATGCAAACACAAACCTCCTGAACCGATCAGATATTTGCCTCAGAAAACTTGACAACCATGCCTACTTGACAGAAAACTTGACAAACATGCCTATTTGGCAGTATGGCCAAATATCTATTGGTCTATCTATTTATCTATTGGTCACACAGATGACCAATAGATAAACCATCTCTCCAAACACTTGACCTATATATCTCCTTATCAATGAAAATTGTCCACAATCTGTGCGGGCGCGTGTACATCCCATAGCTAGGCACCGTGCCATGGCAGAGCAGAACAGAGGCAGAGCTGTGGCCCCAACAACGAGAGGCCTTTCTCTGTAGCCATGAGTTCATCTTCTGACCAACAACCGAGGTCACACCACTGCCACAAAGAATCCACTAATCTTCTACCAACATGTGTGCATGCAAAAGACAAACACACAAACAGACCATGAAAAAATTTGCATCAATTTGACAGCGTAACCGGTGTTTTTGGTTTATGCTTCTCCGTCAGGGTCACTGCAACACATAGCAATTCAACACCACACATGACAGGGGGTGTTTGCTTTTTGGTTTTGGCCTATACAGTCTATGGTTGCAACAGAGACGTGTGAGACAGTGATGTGTGAGATGAGACATTGATCTTAATGTCCTTTAAATGAGTTAAGGCAAATTACTGTAGAAATTGCCAAACTCGCTCAACAATTGAAGAAAATGGACGATAAAATGCACTTCAGGTACCATTACCAATTTATACTTTTTTTTTATACTTCTCTGTCACATTGAAGCTGGCGTCCGTATGCGTCCCTAAAACTATGCATCAAAACACCACAGACAATTCAGACCTCAAGGGCTGGTCAAGGATTGGGATTAATGAGCAAATTCTAGCAGTGTCGCAAATTCTCCTGCGTGATGTACAGTCCACCTCCTCACAATTCTTTTCTTTTATTCATATTTAACATTTGTAACAGAAGCATTTGTTCTTCATATATACTTATCAGCTCCAACTCCAACTGAATCACTGTACCTTGGACAGTATAGGCCATAATCAAAAAACAAACACTCAGACATTCTGGCAACTCAACACCCCCTGGCGTTGTGGCAGTGAATTGACACTGGTGCGGTGACCCCGATGCAGAAGCCTAAACTAAAACTAAAGGTGACGGCGTCAAATCGACTTGAAAGTATAACTCAGCCCTCACAGTCTGTGTAGGGACACAGATAGACGGCGATGTGTCAACGTCAATGTGATAGACACAAATCCAGTTTTATACCAATCATCTGGCCTGAGGATTTTTTTAGTAACTAACTCTATATATATCTCTATTCTACTAACTTTCTTAAGTCTCTGAACTTAAACATGTTTCTTTCTTTTTAGGTCTGAGATGTCAGTCCTCGTTCTGTGGCCCTGCACAGGTAGACAAACAATATAACATGTATCAAGGTTTTGGGTAAAAGTAATATGCAATTCACATATTAGCACAATAGAAATGGCCATTATTGTGTTAAAGGAGGTGGAATGTATAGTATGCACTACGATACTGCAAAATGATCTTTTAACAACTGATATTAATCTTCAACATTTAAAGTATTGAATGAATAAAGGTTTTTAAGTTTCCGCCTCAACCAGTGTGTATGCAACATTTTATCCGACACTAATAGAAAAAGATAAAATGTAATAATTAGCCATCTAAATTTGTTATCCTGAGAGAGGTCAAGCTCTTGTTGGCTCTTTTATCTAAAGCCTTGGTGGTTTCTTTGTGCTCTCTGCTGCAGCGCTCACAAAGCCAAGCCCCTCTCAGGGAAGAACTGGCGTTCTGCCAGTTCACACAAAGCCAGATCCAGAGTCAAACAGTGAGCTCCTCTCTCTGTTGCTCTCTCTCTCTCTCTCACTCTCTCTCACACACACACACACACACACACACTGACCTACATAGTTTCCAGTCAGCTGATTGATCCTTGGGCTGGAGCTGCCAGCCAATGAAAAGTGGAGGTGGGGTGCACAAGAGCCAATTAGAAGACAGATGCTGATGAAAACCTCATGGCATTTAAGTTTGTATTTTTTTCCTTCCCTCCCTTTCTCTACCTCCCTTCTTCCTTCCTTCTCTGTGTTGTAGTGGGGTGTGGGTTTGGAGAGCAGGCGGGCACTAATGTAGCAGTGTGTGTTCTGGGAGGGATGTCTCCCCTCCGCCCCCATCCTCTATTCCCATCCACATCCACCACCTAGTCCTCCTAGCAACACTGCAGACTCTCATCCTCTACAGAAGCAATGCTGCTTCACAGCTGGAGAACAGCTGTAAGTATCATGCCGTTTTTCCTCATAATAGACAGCTATGGATTTCATTTGACAGCATAAACACATCTGGATCAACCAGCTATCACAAGGCCACAGTGTTCAGAAAAGTGATTTGTGTACAAAGCAAATGAATCAGAAAAGAGAAAAGGACCTCCATGTTTTCATTTCTGCTGTGTTGGTTTATTTTCTATAGAAAGGGATGTTCTCTTGTTCAGCAGAATGAGTGTCCATCTCTCACTAGCACACACACAGACTTCTAAATACAAATGCACTTTCACCTAACAGCCCTTCTTTGCACAGCAGGATTACAAACCTATTTCAAGAGCATCTCCCCCTCCCTCTCTCGTGCAACCCCCCCCCCCCTCCCCGCCACACACACCTCCCCCGTCCCTCTCATTCAAATCCAGTGCATTCATTAGATGTGATTCCATGACGAGTGAATTGGTTTTCCAGGCCAGGATAATCCCTGAACTCGAACATGGCCAGCAGAGACGAGCATAGTGAAAGGCCTCTGTAAACACTCACATTCAACACATACACTTTCACAGGAAAATGTATGTCATCTAAATATGGAACACTGGTAAACCTCACAAATTAAACCGAAAAAAAAAAAAAAAAAAAAGATTACAACCTTAATTCCTTCTTCATAGAGAAAATAAAAATATCACTCTTGAAAATAAAATGCTGGATGGTGGACAGTACTAGCCAAATATTTTAAATATGAATTTGGTTGCATAACATTTATTTTTTATTTTAGTGCAGTAAAACTGACCTAAACCAATACATAATGCTGAGGGTTTCACAGCCATCCTCATAATTCCCCTCCAAACTAAGGCTAATCAAGAAGGATGTGTCCTGATTAGATCAGCTTTGGGTTATCAGATGTCAGGTTAGCATGAGAACACTAGCCTATATCTAACTAATGTTTTATGCTTGTTGCTTTGGTGCTACTCTTTATGCATGCATGTCTGACGAAGGTAAAGGCATACATTCATGTATTGATGGGCACACAGAGAAGAAAATGAGCTGATAATTCTTTTTCCCTCAGAGGAAAACTTAGCTGCGCCAGCGTGCCATTGGTGTCTGGGGTTTGATGGCTAACAAATGTCTAATTGAAGCAATACATTTGTTTTTAAGCAGGAAAAAGCTATATACATTCGAAGAGGTACAGTACTTTACCAATCACTCCAGTGAACCAGTACAGACGTGCTAAAGTTGTGGTTATGCTGATGGATTATGAAAGCTAATATAGTGTAACACAAATAGCTCAGTCGTCATTGTGATGAGATAGCTTCACGTTGTGCCAGTGTGCAGAAGTGACAACACTCAGCAGTAGTTCTGGTGCTTGAAGGCATAGATTTGTTTTTTATTTCTGCTGCCATTATCTCTGGCACAAATGTAGGCTTGTCTAACACACCCTGGTTTTGGCTAAAGGAAAAAAACAATGGAAATATTACTGTCAGGTCGTAGTTGCTGAAACAGAATCTTATAGGGCATTCTTCACCACCAACTGGCCTGATAAGAAGCAATGTGTCAGCATGCGAGGGCACTGTGCCAGGGTGTAAGGCCAGCCTCTAAGGGAATGGTGCCAGGGATGAGGGCAAGAGCAGGGGCACGTGGCAGTGACCACAGTGGTCCATCAGCTGTGTCACCCTGCTCATTCCTCTTATCTGACACTCTTCAAACGCCCTGTCTCACCCAGTCCTATCAGCCATCCCCAGTTACTGTCACACCAGCTGCTAATCAACCTGACCTCTCTTCATCTGAATGAGGTGACATCTGAAGACCATCACTGGTTTACCAAAATCTCTCTCTCTCTCTCTATATATATATATATATATCTAGAGAGAGAGAGAGAGAGAGAGAGAGAGAGAGATAGTACAGCATGACTGATTTTCACAATCCCCCCCCCCCCCAAATACATTACTCTTATTCGAGTTTTCCCTACACAGTCTGTGTGCGCAGTAAAAGTGCACAAAAAAGCTCACCTTCCAGCCTGCAGAGCTGTTGCTGTCGCCTTTGTCCTTGAAATATGCTACTGATCTGACCATCCAATCATAGATCTGCGCCAGAGTCAACCGCTTCTCGGGCGAGCTCTCAATAGCTTGAGTGATGAGATCCGCGTAAGAGTAATTGCCCCAGGCATTCCTACGCGCAGAGGACTTCCTTGGCTGTGCTACAATGCCGTTTACACTTGTTTCACTGCTCGCTGTGGATAAGGGTTGAGATGGCACTAGGAAACCGTCGAGTTCCTTGTCCTTAGAAGTGGTTTTAAGTCGCACAACGGGAATAGTTTCGGATCTAACAAGGTCCCCCTCTGAAGAGTCCGTTTCTCTCGATATATCGTTGGCACTGTAGCCTGCACAACTGTCAGTAACGGTGTCATTTTCCTCGGGAATAATCTCTGCTGGTTCGGGTTTTCCTGTGTCGGACTCTGGTCGAGGAAGAGGCCACGTACAGGACCTCGGTCTTTTCTTTGGCTCAAAATCTGGATCGATCATAAGGTCCGAAGTGTTGCCATGTTCATTGTTTGACATCTCGGCCATGGTCTCCCGACTTTTAGCCTTCTCTGAGCTACAATTTGATCATTCAATTGGAGGCTTGAATTCCAATGGCATTCCATTAATGAGCTTAATATTTGAGTAGTTAGCAGTTTACTGTGTTTCCTATCCTGGTATGCAATGCCCCGGATAAAAGAACGACAGTAATTTCACATAAAAAAATAGCTTACACAGTGGTCATATTAGGCTATTTCAGATCAGTTAACTGACCAACATTGTCCATGCAGTCCCGCTACCTGATGTTTAGCTAACCCCACGTGCCTGTCCAATTGATTACTCTCAGCATCAGTGGTGGCAAAGCCACACAATGAGAACTTGTATGCTGCTCAGAAATACTTTTTGGACTCAGTAATAGTGATGCAATGCTGGAGGGTTTTCAATGCGACAAAAAATCGGAAATTATAAGGCTCAAACGCAGGGGTAAAACAGCCTAAACCAAAACACTTAAACGTAACGCCTCAGTATAATCATTACAACATGCATTGTACACTCATAGACGGAGAACGTGCCCTTAATATGGATAGTCATTCAGAATGCAGCTGCCATCTTGACAATGTTCTTTTCGAGTCGTTATATCCAGCCCGAGTGGAGAGTAGCCAGCTCCCAGTTCCAGAGCTTGACAATCTGAAGGCTGTGCAAGCTTCTGTACGGACGTCAGATCCTCCACCTAGCGAGTTCGAGGTGCTAAAAACACATTTTGCGTGCGCAGATTCATCGAAAGATCTCATCGCTGCCAATTCACAAAGACATGGGAGCTTTTTCCCTTCTGATCTGCAGCTAACTAGTTAGCCCCCTGCATCCTGGGGAATCCGATGCAAGCGGAGCCTCGCTCTCGTGCCTCCGCCTGCACTACGAGGAGCTCTGCAGTCGCTGGCCACGTAAGACAGACCTGCCCCCTAGATTACATAGGTGGCATAGCCTTTTAAAGCGACACAATCCCCATGGATGACCAGTGTGTGTGTGCGCGCGCGCGCGCCTGGAGACTGCACAGCTCAGCATTTTTTGTCAAGCCTTAGCGAGTGGGTAGGTCTATGTAGGCCTACTACTTTTTTTGTAAATGATATGTGTGGACTGCGTCTCAACAAGGTAGGCGTTTCCACACCATGACTAAAGCCAATTTTCTGTCTTTCATTAGGATGAAACTACTGGGCTACATAACTAAGCGCTCCCGTCCAGTTACAAATACATGATTTGTCTAGACATGTTCATTAGTACATGATAATTGTCAAGGCAAAGAAAACAACTGATCTTTACAATATGTGAGCCAAAGCCCAGTTTTAAATGATAGTCCATTTCATATGGGGTTTGAAACTGGTTATAGAATATTGATCTGATACTGATCTGATCTGTATTTAATCATTGTAGAACACTAGAAAGTCTCACATGTATGATTACTCTTATAATAGCTTCTGATGGCGATAGCGATCATAATAAAAATATTTGACCACATTGAATAGTTAGCGTCTTTGCCCAAGCCAAGCCCCCTTTTCTTTAAAATACAAAAATGTTATCACCTCTCTATGGAATCAATATTGTGCCAAATAATTCAAACAAAAAATACAAAATATCACTCCCCCCCTCCCCCCCCCCCCCCCCCCCCCCCCCACAGAAAAAATTGCTCGCTTTGTTTGGTTAAAAAAAAAAAAAAAAAAAGAGAACTCCAGGCTCTTCTTTGATGAGG
>JAGFZM010000011.1:1447194-1583324 GCA_017657215.1 Limnothrissa miodon
GTTCTGTATACTATTAAGCTTGCATCTGAAGAGGGATGTGTGTAGCGTGTGCAGCTAGTGCTCATGTATATTTCAACATATGTTTGTATGCAGGCCAGGAGCTTGAGCATTGCAGAAGGTGTGTGTGTCTGATAAAACGCGTGTGTGGATTTAAACAAGCATGTGTGTTTAAGTAGACATATGATATTGTGTGTGTGTGTGTGTGTGTGTGTGTGTGCGTGTGTATGTGCATGCCAGCAGGTGCGTGTTTGTGTACAAGTAAGTTCTAGCTCTGATGAGCGGTCTTGCAGGCTCAGCACAGATAGCAGGCAGCGGCAGCGAGATGCAGTCGCCCACGGCAACATCCTCCTTCCTTCCAGCTCCGACAGGGAAGATTCCAGGCAGGAAAAGGGGCAGACCCCCGCTGCACCGCAATCTCACCAAGATGGATTTTCCCAACCACTACCCAGAGGTACTTCCTCTAAAAGTGCCCAAGAAAAGGGGAAGAAAACCTGGATTCAAGGTCAGTCTACAGAGAGATAAGATGTGACGCTATACATGATGGCAAATGTATGTATGTATGTAATGATTATTTACAGAGAAAACAATTTGTTTGTTACTATAAAATAGAGTTATGTTTTTGAGTTATGTATTTGGTAAAGCTTATAACATAGCAGTAGGCAATCAGCCAGTGTGTGCTTGCGGTGGATCAGTGTCAGTATCAAACAGATTAATGTGACCATTTACTGCCAAGTGATTTGCATTATTCTCTCATTTCCTCCAATCTGGCAGCATATATGACCCTGTGCTGCAATGAGAGAATTTCTCTCTCTCTCTCTCTCTCTCTCTCTCTCTCTCTCTGCAATTAAATTGTAAAAGAGGGTATTACCATGAAATCATATTCCATTTTATTCCTAAGGCTTCACTTCCACAAAAGGTTTGACACTCTGTCTCAAATTCAAATTCATTTAAAGGTATAGTTGGGTTTTTAACACTTTCACAGTTTGGTTTTTAACCCCTTTCACAGGTTGTCTAAAATGCAATAAAGTGATTGACACTGAAATTTTGATGATTGCTCCTGTCTCGGCTATTTGGGAAATGCAGAATCGCCTCTTTCTTTGTTGTTTTTATCCTTTAAACACTAGTTTTAAAAAAGTGCTACTCACTGAGTGGTTAGTGGTGTTCACTGATGTTCCAAAACACGTATCATAGCAAAATAATGTTTTATTTTGGCACTTTGTAAATTCCGGAACTATTTTTTCAGATATATCACAACCACACATAAACTTCCGCTTAAGTTGTAGCTTAAAGGCCCACTAAGCAACATTTTTTATTTAATTAATCCATTTCATACTGTTTAGGATGCTAAAATGAGTCATTACACGGCGAACGAACAGTGTTGAATGCGCCACCGTGGCCTATAGCGGTAGACACGGCACTTGCAATGTTCAGCAGCGCGGACCGCCTCCAATAGAATGCAGTGCAGTACAATGCAATACAGCGGTCTTTAGTGGGAGCTCATGAGAGAGAAAAACAGAATGTTGCTTAGCCCCTCTTTAAGGGCTGGCAGAGTGATATCAAAGAGCAAAGAGTCTTCTAATAGAAACCTATGGGACTTACAAAATGGCAAATAAAACATGACAGAAACTGTATTTCACTACGATACTTGGGTTGGAACATCAGCGAACATCAATAATCACTCAATGAGGCGCACATATTTTTAAAACAAATGTTTCAGATAGTTTTAAGGAACGACTGACTGTGCCCATTGCTAGCCATTTTGAAGCAGGCAGAGGCGATTCTACATTTCTTGCATTTTAGACAACCTGTGAAAGGGTCTCAAAGTGTTAAAAACTGAACTACACCTTTAAGTGCTTGTTTGACTATTTTCATTTCACTCTAAGCTTTACTAGTTTTCAGTTTTTGACAAATCCATGCACTGTGTCTCTAATGCACCCTCCAATTTATGGTTAATTCTGAACCCATTTTCTAGTTTTCATTATCTTACTCTACTTTTTTGGACTTTTTTGTAATTCCTTTATTAAAGACTTGCAGGAGATACTTTATTGAAATGGAGGAAATGAATTCTAAACTATTAACCCTATTTGCCACTAAGAACATTTTGGTAACTATACATTTTCAGAATTTAATTTTTGTTATTGGGACATAATTAAATGATCAAAAACTTGTCCTTTTTTGTTCCTTGAGTGGAATGTTTACCTTCCCATGGCTCAGCTGAACCTGTAGGGTAGGAGACGAAACTCAACAGTGTACAGTAGTGCTGAGTAGTTCTTGTTAGGCAGTTGAGATGATTTGAAAATATACTGTATACTGTACCCTCAATTATTTTTTGTTTGTGACTCACATAACTGACCTCTCACAACTGACCTAACCTTCGTCACACACTGCCATCTGCTTCATCAATCATTACAGTCAGAGACGGTATTTAATATTTAGTATTTATTAATGATCATGCACATGGAGTTTCACTTATTTTAGTTTTGTAACAGTATTTCTGTGTATGTCAAAAGTAAAACTTAAATCCTTGATGACTCAGTTAAGCCCAGTCAGGGCCATAATGGTTGTCTCTATGTTCCTGTCAACACAGCTGAAGCCCAGGATGTTAATGACTCCACTGCCCATCTCCCCACCCAGCAGCACACCTGAGCCTGACATGAGCTCCATCCCCCAGGATGCAGCCACTGTTCCCCACTCTGCCACCGACCAGGAGCTCACAGGTACAGAAAGTCTCCTCCAAATCACATTGCCCAATTGCACAGATAATACAGACTGCTCAGTTGTTCATAGGTAGGGCAACGTACCTGCTGTAAGACACCTCTGTCCTTCATATGTGATCAACTATGTCAGCAACTATGTGAGCAACTTTACAGAGTGGCTCATGGCCAATAAGTGTGGCTTGCCAGGAAGCCACCATCACCATCACTGTCAATGTGATAAGCAGTCATCACTTTGGGAAACAACTTCATAAATCAATCGAATTAAACATGTGTGTACACAGCTCACCGCTGTATCATTTAGGAAAAAAAACATAAAATACAGTACATGTAATGACATAACAAACCCCTTCAGACCCTGCATCCATTACAATGGACATCACATGGCATTTGTTTTTGGTTTTTTTACATTTTGCAACACTTAACACCGCTTCAACCCTTTTGTCCATTTAACTGGATGTTTAACAACCAATCAAACAACAGTGGAGCTTTGTTTGTTACCATAGGAACAAAATACACCACACCAAAGAGAAAAATGTCAGGACACTCGTCGAAGTAAGGGTCATTTTCTACAGTTCTATTTGCATTTATAGATATTTGTGGCAAAATGTCATAGCTTTGATAAGGTATTGAAAGGTGGAATGTATGAATTAAAGTGCAATATCACGTTTCAGTGCAAGTTTTTTCATATTTTGTTGTCCACTACAATGGATAATGGGTCAGAAACCATGTTATTGAACTCAATTCTCCAGTCTAGCCTTTTTACTATGAAAACACTACATCAGAAGAGAATGAGGTGAAAATCAGTTGAAAATACAAACCGGATTCCAAAAAAAATGGGACACTATACAAATCGTGAATAAAAACTGAATGCAATGATGTGGAGGTGCCAACTTCTAATAATTTATTCAGAATAGAACATCGCAGAACAAAAGTTTAAACTGAGAAAATGTATAATTTTAAAGGCGCTCTAAGCGATACTGTTTCACGTCACTTCTTAAGTATTGTCAAACAAAACGGAGGATAGCTCCCTCCTCCCCCTCCCTCCCATGCTTCTTGAGATGAACATTCTTGTCGTTTATTGGCTGGAATACTGTTATGTTTCGTTTTCGTTTGTTATGCTAGGTTTACCCACTGTGTTTTTGTTGCCGTTTGTGGAGCCTGGGCTGTACAGAGACCACGTTTTTTACAGTGTGTTCAGGGGACAGGCAGCTAGCAGATTGTGAGGAGATGTTTGCTGTATGTAACAACACATGTTTTAGTCCTAAAAACACGTCACATTGCTTAGAGCACCTTTAAACCCACTATGTGTAAGTTTTCATGTCTGGAAAGGTACCATCAATGCAGAAAAATATATTCAGGTTCTAGAACAACATATGCTCCCATCCAGACGTCATCTCTTTCAGGGAAGACCCTGCATTTTTCAACAAGATAATGCCAGACCACATTCTGCATCAATCACAACATCATGGCTGCGTAGGAGAAGGATCCGGGTACTGAAATGGCCAGTCTGCAGTCCAGATCTTTCACCTATAGAGAACATTTGGCGCATCATAAAGAGGAAGGTGTGACAAAGAAGGCCCAAGACGATTTAACAGTTAGAGGCCTGTATTAGACAAGAATGGGAGAGCATTCCTATTTCTAAACTTGAGAAACTGGTCTCCTCGGTCCCCAGACATCTGTTGAGTGTTGTAAGAAGAAGGGGAGATTCCACACAGTGGTGAAAATGGCATTGTCCAAACTTTTTTGGGATTTGTTGACACCATGAAATTTTGAATCAACATATTTTTCCCTTAAAGCCACTATGTGTAGGATTTATCTTCTATTTATCTTTGTCTTTTATTAAAAATATATTTTTTATTTTAAAAATATAATGTAAAACGATGGTAATTACCTCCATGAATAAATTGTAGTGTTCCCGTAAACTTGGTAATTTCCATTTATATGTAGATGTGGTTGGGTACCAAATGAGAATATCCATTTTGCGCCGCCATTTTCAAAATGAGGACCATGGGAAATGAGGACCGTGGGAAGGGAAGGGCATTTTATTCAAACGTGTGCAGTATACCACTTCGCCGATAGAAGGGAGAAATTCTCATAAGAAAAAAATAAAACTTACACATAGTGGGTTTAAAGGTGCTCTAAGCAATGACGTGATTTTAGCATCCTAAACAGTATGAAACGGATTAATTAAATGAAAAATGTTGCTTAGTGGGCCTTTAAATGACACTGCACCACAAACAGGAATGCTACTGTAAAGGAAATCACAGAATGGGCTCAGGAATACATATGCTCACACACACAAGCTTGAGGAGCAGAGTGGAGCAAATGTCTGAATGAACAGAGCCAGTTACACAGGGGAGTGATTAGAGGGCCCGATCGAATGTTTTCAGCCAGAGCCCCTAGAAACCACACCTTTTGGCAATAAGTGGCAATCGCTGCATTGTGTCAGGATCTTGGTTTAATGCCTCATCCAAAAAACAGCATTCCGCACAGGGCAATGCCCCTGTCACTGCATTGGGATTGATTTTTGGCCAGAGGGAAGAAGGCCACCTGCAAGCTGCATCATTTCAAGCAGCCATCTTATGAGTTTTCAATCCAAGTGTTAACCAATCCCACACTTACCTATCTCAAGGAATTCTCCAGAAACAGAGTTGATGTGTTAATTCCATATGTACTGTTGTTTGAAAGCTGAAGAATGTGGAGGATTTCTGAACACTACATAGAGCCCACAGTACCCACATTCCTACTCAATCTATCTTATGTACAGTGTGCATCTACATAAACCAGCAGGCCCACGTTGGGCCCAACTTAGACCGCAAAAAGGTGCAGCAGCTGCCTGATCACTTTGGGCCAGACCGGCCATCTGTGGTGCTCCAGCAGGCCGTGCAAGGCTGCATCGACTGTGCCTTTCAGCAGAAGGCCGTCTTCACCCTGCTTACACAGGGCTACGGAGGAGAGAAGATTTCAGGTGGGAGATCTGATTCTCTCTAACTTTCTTAATGGTGGTGCTCTGTTTTTGTCTACGTTCCCTTTGCTTTTATTAGTGTTTACTTACAGCATTACTGATCATATGAATTGATTTTACTTTCAGTAAATAAAAGTAAACAAATATCTTGTTAAAAATGTTGTCATGTCAGATAAGATAATCAGATATACATTTACATTTATGCATTTACCAGATGCTTTTATCCAAAGCGACTTACAAAGGAGAAAATCAATCAAGCTACATAGAAACCGTAAAGAGAATACCAATAGGGGGAAAGTAATGCATCATTGGAGTGCGGTGCAGTGAAAAGTCATCCAAGTGCTAGAACAGAAGGTGACTAGCTGGGTCTTCAAGAGCTTTTTTTAAGGCAGACAGGGATTCCCCTGTTCTGGTTGCACTTGGTAGGTCATTCCACTAGCCTGGAAGAACACATGAGAAAAGTCTGGATTGCCTTGGGCGAGTTACTGGGATTGCCAGACAACAATCATTTGAGGACTGGAGTTGACAGGGGTAGCATAAGCCTATGAGAGCAATATCCAATGTGATTTAAAAAACACTTTTATGTGGGTTTGAATTATTTTTCAAATGATTATTTTCACATTATTTACCTGTGCCATATGCCTTAAATCATGTGATATACACTGTAAGGAGTAAGGCAGTGGGTGGGAACAGCTGACACTTTCTGCTGTGTCTTCAGCCACGTTTGATGGGAAGCAACACTTGCTGAGCCTGCCGGTGGTGAACAGTGTGGGCTACGTGCTGCGTTTCCTCAAGAAGCTCTGCCGCAGCCTGCACTGTGAGAACCTCTTCAGTGACCAGCCAATCTCTCAGCACAATGGCTCCTCTTACCAAACTGACAACATGCCACTGTCAGGTGGGTAGTGAACACTAGCTGACCATCACACTGTTGTACCTTGACCAGATCTTTTCTGCCAAGCCCGTTTGTAGTTATCCAGGGACCAGTCTTGGTGTGGTGTGTGTGCTAACTATAAAGTGTGTAGAGTGGACGTATTAACAAAGTGCAACTGCTTCATTATTAAAAGCCAGAATGCAACAGGCGGTGCATTCAAACACTGTATCATTTTGTTGTGGTGAATAAGAATCTGTGCTACAGAGTTGGACAGCTGCTGGAAACTCTACCATGACTCCTCAGAGGCAAATACTTGTTACAGGCGCTTTACTAGGTATTCACTGAGCTTTTAGGCTGCTTGTACACCACAAAGAATTGGCAGCAGGAGCCAGACTTGAGTGCACAACTCCTAAAACAGGTGTTTACTGTCTGAGATGAGAGTGCATGTTTGGGCAGGGAACAGAGTGTTAATACTCTTTTACTGATAGCTACTTGGCTTCATCACACTATTTTTTCCCACTAATATCAAGCATGAAACAAAATCTGCTTTGCTGAAGTTTTGAGATTCACATAATACATTGTATTTGTTTTGGCTGTTTTCAATTACACAATCTTAATTCTGGATTTCTACTTGTGCACCATCATACATAGAGATCAGATCATGGTGCTTTTTATATTTACATTAAAGGAGTCATAGAATGTCAAACCGCATTTACCTTGTTATTACTGAATTTAGGTAGCTTACGGTATCCAATGGACCATACCAAAACTTCAACACCGTCTCCCGCCTCCTTCTACATGTAAATTTCAAACTAGTTTTCACCGCACTGAAACAGCCAAATCTGAAAAGAGGTGCAAGTATACGTCACCTTGCTAAGATACACCTCTTTCATTTGCATGGTCCAATCAAAGATCGTTTGGAACTGTTTCTGTTCCAATCCCCTGTTGCTTATGGAATATGCCGAATCGTTTCGTTCTAACCCTTTTAAATGAGCCTGTGTAGGGTCACTTTCAGACGTGCATACACTATTATTGAGCCTCAAAGAACAATTTCTGATGGTCAAAAAATGTGTTCTATGACTCCTTTAACCATTAATCAGACAGTAAAAACAGTGGCACAATGACTCACATTCTGGGTGCTTTTAGTGATCAGTACAGTACAGTACAGTACATGTTCATGTATTGTTTATTTTGTGGGAGTCATGCCATTTATTTTGGGTTAAGTCCTGCTGCCTGCTGCTGCATAGGTGAGGGCCCCCTGCAGGATGACTATCTGTCTGACGCTGCTGAGCTGCAGCGCTACTCTGTGGACCCCAGCAACTCAGCCTTCAACTGCATGGACTCCCCCTACTCATCCAAACCCGCGTACGGCAGTTTCCGCTCTTGCCAGCAACACCACGCATCGTCTAGCGGTGGCCATTGTGGGCAAAGCACCAGCCCCAGCAACTTTATGGAAGGCAACAGAGCAGGTAGGAGACAGGAATCTTCAGTAAGGTGTGTTTGAGAGACAGATCATTATGGTCTTTGCCCATCCCCCAGGCATGATGAAAAAAGCCCACATAATGTCCATGTCTAATTTCATTTTATATATTCTTAAAATGTGATTTGTACTTATAATATATGTAAATATAATATATTTTAGTCTGATTTAAATGACTTCATATAGTGATTTAATACCATCAAACAAACTTTTTTATCCTGAAAAACTGCTTACAGACTCCCAGGATCCTCCAAAGCGCCCCCTGAGTAAGGACCCCTCCACCTGGAGTGTAGATGACGTCATCTGGTTCGTCAAGGAGGCAGATGCCCAGGCTCTGGGAGCACACATAGACGTGTTCAGGAAGCATGTATGCTTCTCATACATCTACATAACAAGCCATATGACCAAAGACAAAACATCACAACACAACACAGTACAGTCAGCTGGCTCTCCTGAAATTCAAATGTCATTATGATAGAGGGCACCCATGAGTAAAGTTTTACCCCTGCTGTTCACAACACTGGCACTTTTAATTGGAGGAAACACTTCTTAAAGCACTTCTTAAAGGAAGCACTTCTTAAAGATGCAGATTGAGTTTGTGACTTGCTAAGCTGCAAGGGCCGGGTGCAAGGGTGGCGCAGGTGGTAGAGGAGCCGTTCGGTGACTGCAAGGTTGCAGGTTCGAGTTCCACTCTACCTGACCCTGTCGAAGTGTCCTTGAGCAAGACACTGAACCCCAAATTGCTCCTGGTGGCAGGCTGGAGCCTTGCATGGTAATCCCCTCCACTGGTGTGTAAATGGGTGTGTGATTGGATGAATGCCATAGGAATGTAATTTCGATTCCTCTGTATGTCCAGTATATGTAAAGAAATTGAATTAACTAAATTAGAGATTTTTTAAGTTACAGTATTTAAGCTGTTTGAGAATATTGATTTTATTGACTTTAATTTGACATACACACAAGTGTATTAAGTGTTTTTTTGTGAATTGTATTTTACAATCTTTGCAGTTCATTAACATAAAGCCGACTCTCACAGATTTTTTGAAGTGTGAGGCAAACCTTAGCCATGAGATATTTTGTGAAAACATCCTAATAAGTGCTGACCCCATTATTTAATTAAGCAGAGCTTTCCACATTTACACTGACACTTCCAGAAAGCCATGATGCTAATTACGCTCTAATGCTAATTACATTTGGTGCTCGGCTGCTCATTGCCTCTAATCCATTTTGGAAATGTTTGTCTTGGTTTTGTAATTTGCAGGAGATTGATGGGAACGCCTTGCTCTTGCTGAAAAGTGACATGATCATGAAGTATTTGGGCCTGAAGCTGGGGCCTGCACTCAAACTGTGCTACCACATCGACAAACTGAAGCAGAGTCGCTTCTGATGCGCTGACCCCGTGACTACAGTGGCAGCTACCCCCTCCTCTCACTCTCTAGCCAGGCAGCCCCAGTCCCTCTATGATTATGGCAGTAAACTGCCACTTTCTCTCATTATAATTAGTTTCAAATTATGGACCACATAGTACAAACAACTGTGCATAGGAGTAATAAAATGCATAACAGTTACAAACAAATACAAACTATGCATAACAGTTCCTTTATGAGCACATAGACCAGTCCTAAAAGCTTTGGGAAAAGCTTTATGCAGTGAAAACTTCTAATGGTGGCACTGACCAAGTGTCACCCTAATTTTCAAAATGGTGGTTTTACAATAGCATTGTAATTCTGTGGACATTCCTCAGTCTCTTCTTTATGTGTGCAAGCAGTGTGTGTACATGACAGAAAGAGTATTTTATGTTAGTCTACTGTATTGAGTAATGCAAACAGCATTTCCAGGTACCCATATAGAAAAGTCCTATTTAAAACATGTATGATTCTTACATGTCCAAATCAAATCATGGTGGTATCATGTAAGTCCACAAATATTTTATATTATTCTAGCCTACTTTTCTAAATGGGTAAATACAGTAATAGTTTATCACATTGGATTTAAAAAATCTTTTTGTTTTTCAAATATATGAGTAACTAATACAACCGACATACTATTGTGTCATTTAGACCTGATGTTCATATTGGCTGCTCTCTCAGGTTTTCTCTGTGTTTCCGGCTGTTTTTGTTAATAATAATGTGTGCAATTATCCAACCATTTAAAAAAGAACAGTATGCACATAAAATATCTGATCTCACAAAGAAAGAACAAATATAAAAATTGTGATTTTCTTATGTGCCTCCAGAGAAACATCTTATTTCAATAAATTGCTATGTTGCCACAATTTAAACAGAGGGACTACTTTGATCAGCAAATATATTGGTCTGTAACTGATTTTGGACTTTTTTCACCTTAGAACCCTAGAATGTTCAATTTTAATTATTGATTTAATGTTTCATTAGAACAAACCAAACAGTATTTTATTAATTAAAAGATATAATATCTTGATGTAATCTGAAATCTCCCTGGCCCAAAGTAAAAGAGTGAATCCTTTCTGTGGTACTGAGCCTTATGGTCCTCTATCTTATCAATCCTGGCAGCTATCTGTCTGACCTGTCAGGTATCTTTAGCACCAAGTGTATTATGGATCCTGTTTTATTACCATTAAATAATCAAAGTAGTTGAGTTTATATGTCTTATGGGACAAATATAAGAGCAATTGTATAAAAAAAAGTGTTAAAGCCATACATGAAAATGAAGAGTATAACGTCAACAGGGGTCTTTGGGGAAAGATTACATAGAAAGTGGACCCAACATGGAATCTGAGTGACAGGTGCAATTGCACTACATGTGCAGGCCTACGCCATTTATATGTGTAGCAAATAATCAAATTTAAATTGTTGAAACCCAATTATTAGAAATGAAAGTTAAAGGATAGGCTATGACCATATGTCTTCAAATCCTGCTCTTATAGGTGTCCTGGATTCCTACATGGACACCGCTGTCCAATGATGGTGATATGATAGTCATGAGCGAGAGGTCAATGACCTATTTAACATAGAAAGTTTATCTTAATGTTGAGTGGAGCTCTTTTTAAGGATCCTGTCATGTAAGCTAGTGAAACCTGCCTTACTTTTTCCACACTTAACGTGTTTATTTGCAAGCAGCAGCAAATAATGTTTAGTGCTGGCATGTTCATGCCATTAAAAAACTAAAGACTTTGCTGCGGCATCCTGCTAGAAGCCTATCCGGAATCCTCAGTGATTTACATATCCAAAGCTCTGAGGCTGACGGCACCTCCCTGCTTAACACCATTCTATGTAACAGATTTGGCAGCACTGCATATCCTATCTGTTTCCAAAGGCACAGAATTTGACATACGAAACGCTTTAAGGAAGACGTTTTTTGCAGAGTTCACATACGCATCAGTGTCCAAACGCCGCCGTGCATCGCTGGAGTCCTGTTGCCACCGAGGCTCCTCTGGCTCTTCCCTTGCGTGATACTCACTCTGTATGACGCCGCATGTCTAGCGTCGCATAGCCCGAGCTCTCAAGACGCGAGTGGGAACGGTCCCTACTGCGTGTCAGTGTAGCCCCCCATTTTAAATCAAGGCCAAACAACCGGGTCCAGAAAATCGGGACTCAATACAATTTGCGCTTTTTAATTGCTTTGATAGCCTACTCGCCAGGGCTCACCTCCGCAAGCCTCTCCGAGATCCATTATAAGGTAAGAGGCAGCTTGATGTTATTCGTCGTGTCGATTATGAAAAACACTGCATGTGCTTGTTGTATTACTAACGCAATTAGGACTTAATTGTGCTTTGCAAAGCAGAACCATTTAAGGTAAATTAAAGCAGCCTGTTTCAGTTACTATGTAGCCTACATATGAGTGTGCGTATTCCAGTGCAATACATAACAGAGTAATTTGGCACATGAATGACAGTAACATGATCACATTTTGGTTCATGAACCCAACACATTGATACGATTACTATTGTGATAGATCTATGTATTCAGATAACGGGAAAGCGCAAATACTACACAGCCTAATATTGGTGGAAGCATTCGAATATGGTTTAGCCTATGCCGGTTTACCATACCTCATAAATGTTGGTTTTGTGTAACAGATGTGCACAGATGTGTCTCCAAAGGAAACAGTTGATTAGCATTGACGGTGTGGTGCGTAAGTTCAGTGCAGACAAAACCGGACTGCGTTTTTTTTAGCACGCTCTGCTGGAATGCACAAAACTGCAAATCTGCTTTATTCATCCCATACTAACATAGAGTTCAACGACTATCATTAAGCACTGATTCACTTAATTGCGGTTTATTTTAGGTGAATAGTCAGTCGGATTAGATGGTTGCAAAGCAGCATAGATCGTATGATTTCATAACCACCATTCCATATCATGTTATCCCATGTAACCACATTTAGTCGTTTTTTAGTCGTCATGTTGTGAAGGAATGACATTTACTCCTTGATGTTTTCTGTTCCCAAGGTCATTCTAAACGGTTGGCCAAGATTGAGGGGACAGTGTCGTTACATAACAGACTGAGTCTTTTGTCAACAGAAAAGACGTAATTATCATATTTGCACTAGGGTGATTATGGTTATATTGCCAAAGAATCGGGATAATTTTGAACTGACGCTAGATATTTTGGCTTCTAATTTTACGCTATTAATTTTGCGCAAGGCATTGGCTATCTGAAAGGAGTGTTTTGCCAAATGTCTGTGGAGCTCACAAAAATATCTGCGCTTAAGACGAATTATAAGACATTATAATGTCGAATATTATATAACATTTTTTTTAGTAAGTAAAAAAAATAATTGAAAGCCATATCGTTTCACAATAGGCTACATGCCATGTCCCAAGACCCCATGCAGCGTTTGATTAGCCTGAAGTCTAAAACAGTTTAAAAAAAACAATTTGGGTGTTTCACTGCCTTGTAGAGGTGAATTGTTTGGCCTCGTGAGGTAAACAGCCATCCTCCATAGATCGAAGAAAAAGGAGGATGGGTGCAGTACAGGGGAGTGTTACTTTAAGTGGGCTATGGTGGTGAAGGGTCACATGCTACTGCAGACTCCTTATGACTGAAGCACCGATGATGTCTGAGTCTCACTGCATAGAGCACGTAGAGGCATCTGACACACATGATAGATTTTCTTGTCCATTCTGGCACAAGGAGTGAATCTTATTGTTGAAGATTGCTGCTTATTGTTTGAGGTCCTCAAAAAAGTTCCAAAACATTGCACATAATATCTCTGTGATCTCTTGTGATCTTATCATTTACTCTGTTAAACAGCAATTCTGCAGTAGGCTACCATCTCATTGTCTCCGAAGAGGGACTCCCTAGACATTCATCTTAGTGTTTGAGCTATGGTGTGTCTCTAAGCTTCTGGTCATACTCAGGTGGTTACTTTAGGTCACACGTTCTGAGCATTGTGAAATGCAACAGTTTATTTTAGCCAGCTCAAGCACTTTTGAGGGGTGGAAGTCAAGAAACATCTACTAGGCCTACCATTTACAGGGCACAAAACTAGACCAGAATTAATATGAAGTCTTTTATGATACAAATGCAGTGTGATTTTTTCTTGTCAGCAGATGTATGGGCATTATGAATTTATATATTATTTAAGGACTGCTGATTGCAAAGAAGAAACATTATGCAACAACCCTGCTAGTTATGATAATGGACAATCTCTGTGGCTGATCCAAAGCCTGAAGAAAAAGTTATAGCTGGCTGTTTGGAAATCAATGACTAAAAGCTTCTTTTAAAACCTTTTCTGTCAGTGGTGTCTATCATCTGAATCAACAATAGCTAAGTCTACTCAGAATGTTTTATACATAAATGATCATCATTTTACCTGAAGGACTGAAAGCATGAATTCGAAGCATGTATTGAAGAGTTGTTTTTCTAGACTCACTTAATTTGTGAGTTCTCAAAAAGAATGATCATTTGTGAATTTGTGAATTTTCAAAACAAGTTAGGCTTTACTTTTATACTTTTACTAGGCATTACTTTTATACTTCAGTACTAATTTACCTTTGCTTTATCAATGTAGGTCTACACAATTGTCTGACAATTATCTGTTGTTTGAGGTGATGTCACCATTACCATTTGTTACTGTTTAGTTAGCTGTAACTAACTGGTGGCTGATGGAAATGCAACCATGTTAACCAGTGCAGACTGTATATCTCAATGAGATGAAAATGAGTAAAGACACTATGTGGGCCATGCCAGGCTACTCGAAGACTGTTTTTACTAATAGAAACAGAAATCAGAATGAATTCAGCAACTTCAATTTGTCTTGTGCAGAATCCACAATGGGCAAGCAGAACAGCAAGCTGACCCCTGAGGTGATGGAGGACCTGGTAAAGAACACAGAGTTTAATGAGCATGAGCTCAAGCAGTGGTACAAGGGCTTCCTCAAAGACTGCCCCAGTGGCCGTCTCAACCTGGATGAGTTCCAGCAGCTCTACGTCAAGGTAGGGGCACTCACACCTTTGCAATTAGCATTCTATAAATGACAATCCAATACATTTTACCAAATAACAAACAACAAAAAATCATAAATTAATCATAAATATCAGTGGTCTTCAAATAGCGTGAGGCTGATAAAGCAATTTTAGAAAGAGAGTGAGAGTAATACGTTTTTCAATTTTTTTGATTCAACTTTATTATTATTACACATATGCAGAAGTGCAAAGAGCAGCAAGTGCAGAAAGTGTATATAATAAAGACGGTATGTACAGTAAGAGCAGTATTTACACTAAAGAGTAATGGTGTACAGTTATGTGCAAATGAGAGCAATAGAAGTAGGTAGATAATTTAGTAGTATGTATAGGTTGTAGGTAAACAGTGAATACAGCTTCAATGTGCCATAGTAATACAGATGGGTTAAGTATTGAGCTGTAGAATAAACAATACGTATAAATACAGTTTTGCACAGAAGTATGTAGTCTATAAATATGAGATATAAAGACTATATTGAAGACTGTCTTGAATAGAATGCATGGAGGTTCTAAGACTTATGTTCCATAATTAAATTACTTCAAGGATTCAAGGATTCAAGGAGTTTATTTGTCACATACATTGAGTTACTAACGTAAAACCATGTAGTGAAATTGCATTGAAGAGAAAAGATGGATAAAGGGAAAGAAGGGGAAAAAAAATAATAATAGTAATAATAATAATAATTAGCCATTGCCATTAGTAGCTACTGTACATGAATAGCCCATAGGATTCAGGATCCATGTAGAAGAGATGTTTTGAGGTCGTGGATTTGTGGCTGAAGTCGGGACGCAGGAGTGACATCAAGTAGGCTATAGGGGATGACCAACATTGCGTCGGAGATCACAGGATAGCAGCCGACACGCAGGCAGCGCCATCCTCCTCCAAACACGGCCCCCCTGTGAGCCGTCCTCCACTCCACAGGCAACCCCCGCAGCCCTCCACATTCAACACTCATAACGGGTCCCTGCCCGACCTCCTCCAAGCTCCGCAGATAAAGACGGTAGGGTAGACAGTGAAAATGACGGTCGGTCGGAATGCATCATTTAAAGTAGGCCTATATTCACTTCGCAAAAAATGTCCAAACCAATGAGCTCCTCCAAACTTCAGGCTAGATGGTTCTTCAAACTTAAATGATTTGAAGCAGGATGTTTTTGTAGTTACATTAAATCATCATTAATTAATTTCCTTTAATATTATTATGACTGAACACATTCAGATTTAATCATTCACACCAGATCACACTATAAATAGGCAGCTATTTATAGGAAACATCTAGCATGCCGTAGTCAAAACCGTAGAAGCAGAGATGAGAAAAGAAAAGTTGGATTTAATGATTACTCTTGTACTCTATTCACCACATGTCTGTCTCTGGCTGGATATCTTACACATCCCTCTCTCTTTTCATTGGTCTTATTTCTTTGGGCAGTTCTTCCCATATGGTGATGCATCAAAATTCGCACAACATGCATTTAGAACCTTTGACAAGAATGGTGATGGAACCATAGACTTTCGAGAGTTCATCTGTGCTCTGTCAATCACATCCCGAGGCAGCTTTGAGCAGAAACTCAACTGGGCCTTCAACATGTATGACCTGGATGGCGATGGCAAGATCACTAGGGTTGAAATGCTGGAGATCATTGAGGTATGAATCACAGATCAGATTCCAGCTTAAGTTCAAGCCAAGACACAGCCATACAGCATAGCACTATGTAAATGAAGTTGAATCTGAAGTCTACTGCTTAATGAAAGACTGCCCTCTCATGGAACACGTCATGCATTGAAAGGTTCATGTTCACAGTAGACATGAACGATTAGCTCTGTTGATACAAAACAGAACTATATTTAGCAGCAGCTGCCTATTGATCATAGACTGAGTTTCATGCTGGACAGAGCCCACTTCTAAAACAGGTAACACATCTTGATCTCCCTATGCTGCTGGGCTATCCAGTGTCCCCGGTACTCCAGCAGCAGATGGTTATTCTGTAAGGACACACACAAGGACAGTCCTGTTCAAATGCCAGTGCATTCCTACATTACCACCTGCTTCGCCACTGGTGTCATGTCTTCTTTACACATATTGATAACCTGCTGAGAGTGCAGACTTTAAGCATCCTACCATATGATTTAAACATTCTACCATAATGTAACCACAGATTCTGTACACATTCTTCTGCTGGCTGTTTTGAATTTGATTTTGACATTTAACATATTGATTCTGTCCATCACTGTACTTCCCTTCCTCACCTAATGACTTGTCTGTGTGTGTGTAGGCCATCTATAAGATGGTGGGCACTGTGATCATGATGAAGATGAACGAGGATGGTCTGACCCCAGAGCAAAGGGTGGACAGGATCTTTAGCAAGATGGACAAGAACAACGACGACCAGATCTCGCTGGAGGAGTTCAAGGAGGCGGCAAAGAGCGACCCGTCCATCGTGCTGCTCCTGCAGTGTGACATGCAGAAGTGAGCGAGCTTCCTGTCGCAACCATCTTTCTCTCTCTCTGCATCTCAGCTACCAGGACTGGGAAAAAAAACCTTTTACTCTTACATCCACCCTTTCTCATCTCCCCTGGATCAAAGAAAATAGACAAAATAATTGGGACTACTTTTCGCAACGAACTTGCTTCTTCTGGTTGAATAAATAAAACTATATATGCATGAGAATGTCACCTGCTACAAATAAGCTATATACACACATATAAAGATAAATATATAACAAAATAAATTGTAATGTGTGCAAATTAGTTGATTTCATATCCTCCCATTTAATCATTAGAATGTGGTTGAGTGCAGTGCACCATAGGTTTGTTTTTTACAGTAAAGTCATGTACAGACTTACAAGTCTGCTTTCTCTGTTTTAAATAGTTGTCACAAGAAAATATCCCCATAATAAACACTGTACGTAATACCACCAGTTATATCATTACAAGAAATAATTATTATTGGGTAATGTGAGGGCAAACCGCTCTCCCAGTTACGTTCCAAACCCACAGAAATCTAAATGTCACTAGTGCATGCATGTGCTGTGTTCAGGTTATGCCTCCATTTTATCTGCGGTCAGAGTAAAAGAGGATGAAAAAGCCCTTGGACATTATTCACTCTGTGGGACATCCACTTGTGATTCATACACTACTTGTATTTCCGTGCAAGCATGTCTCCTTACTAGTATGTGTTTGTCTGTGGCACCCCCTTTAGCACACTCCTTTGAATCCTTGCGCCAAGAGAGATGTTCTCGATCACGCTAACGTGTTTAAATGTTGCATCAGTCTATGCATTGAGCTGCAAATAGGATGGAGTGATTCCCACCATTGGGAGACCTCCATCCTGAAAGAAAAGTCTGGAATAGGTCCATCTCAGTCTCAAGCTATTAAAAAAAGTTTACTTTTAGACGTCCTGCTCAGAAAAAGTCAAACCCCTAATGCATATTAAGGGCAGTACATAATTTTTTTGTTTTTAGATTTCCTTTTTTAAGATCACATTGATGTGAGCATGTCCTGTGTGGTTGCATTACCTATTTGTGTTTTTACCAGAAGTAGTGTTTCAGATGACAAGTAGTGTTTCAGATGAAAAGGACAATATGCTACAAATATTCCTATGTTTGATAAAGTGCTTCAGTTTCCCCACTTTGTGTACATGAAGACAAGCCCCTCCCAATGTGTTTGGTACACAGGTTTACTCGAAGTGCACTGCATTTTTATTGACTTGTTTTTTGTAATGTAATGATACCTTTTTAATTCAAGTTTACATCCTGAAGACAACACACCAAGCATCTTACAGAGAGGTCTGGCTAGGATGCAGCATCCCTATTTGAAAATCATTAGATGATTATTAGAAATTATTACTATCAAACCAGGGCTAATTGGATTGTGGGGATTATATTGATTTGTTAAAAGCTATTCTCATGTGACAGGCCAGTAAGCTTCAGCTCTACTGCTAGTGCGTGGGGAGCCTGCTAGCTCCACCCTGCACCGATTTCCCCGTTCCACTACTACTTTTCTTGGATGCTGCATCCCACAGACACAGAGACAAACCCTCCTGAGCACCCCCCCCCCCCCCCCCAAAAAAAAACACCACAACACAGGCAGTTTCTACAATCTCCAACTCTTGCTGATTACAGTGTATTTTGCCCTGTAAATATTTGTACTTAATACCAAATTTAAACAAGTGAATAATTTAACTGTGTCAGACCTATACTCCTGTTTTTATATGTGGCATGTGTTTAATTCCAGATGTAACAAATGTCATGATTGCACTACTTACATTGTGATTTAAAGAAAATCAAAAATAAAAAACTATATCCACTGAGATATTTCAGTTCTATGGAGGCATCAATCTCTTGCTGGAAGGAAAATATGATGGAGAGGGAGGTAATGGCAACAATATGCACTCTTCAACAGGTTGTCATTGAACTTTGTGCTTTATTCCTCATTCTTCCAGTCCCAGAAACAAAGAACACTAGCAGCAGACCATAGCACATCTCCTATATGAGAATACGCTCCTATAGCAGGACAAACGCACACATGCACACACCAGATAAAAAATTGGTCCAGTTAAATTAAAACTTGTTCTTATACATCTGACAATAAAACATGTATACATTTGTAGAATCATTTAATTATAAAAAATAAAGTAAAAAATGTGTTTTAAAAGTTAGAATTGCCTTAAATCTTCTGACATAAACCCTGTACAGAAAAGCTGCGATATGTTTCCCTGTGAAGAGCAACTGTGTTTGAAAACACCGTTTTACACTAGATATCTACAGATGATTAGCCAAGGTTTCCAAGATTAGCCAAAGCTACCAAACCACCACCACACAATAGCCCATTATCTGTCTACAGTACTAAAGCTTCTTCATTTACTTTCATTCTCATCTCTGGCGTCTTCTTGGAGCTTCCTCCTCTTGGATTCGGTCTCTCTCTGGGTCCTCCAATTGGTGAATTTTGATATGATCGCTTTGGGGAAGATTGCTGGTAAAAATAATACAAAAAAAAAAAAAAATTTGGGAGAACCAAACAAATACAGTCAAAAGACCAAAAATATGATTTTTTCACAACAATTTTTGTAAAGGCATGTCTATGCGTTTTGCTTGGGTCCTGTATGTAAACTCCCATAGGCACTTTTGGTAACCAAGAGGGCCTACTGACATTATAACTTGAAAACCCCTTTACCTAGAAACAGAATATTGGTCTCAAATGAAAGCTAAGACCCTGGGCTTTTGTGTCTGCTTGCTTGATTTGAAGTTACTCCTTCATTTACATTTACATTTATGCATTTAGCAGACGCTTTTATCCAAAGCGACTTACAAAACGAGGATAACAATCAAGCTACATAGCAGAAACCTTAAGGAGCATAGTGCTAGGGGATAGTGCTTCAGTTCATTTTAGTGCTAGGATAGAAGATGTTCTCTGAATAGCTGGGTCTTTAAGAGCTTTTTGAAGGCCTCCAGAGATGGCCCTGTTCTGATTGTTTTTGGTAGGTCATTCCACCAGCGTGGGACGACACATGAGAAGAGTCTGGATTGCCTTGGGCGAGGTGCTGGGTCTGCCAGTCGACAGTCATTGGAGGACCGGAGTTGTTGGGGGGTAGCCTGAGCTTTTATGAGAGTGCTTAGATAAAAAGGGGCAGATCCTCTAAGCACTTTGTAAGTCAGCATCAGTGATTTGAATTTGATGCGAGCCGCCAGAGGCAACCAGCGGAGCTCGATTAGCAGAGGGGTGACATGCGTCCTCTTCGGCTGATTGAAGATGAGACGCGCCGCAGCATTTTGGATCATCTGAAGTGGCTTGACGGCACATGCAGGAAGTCCTGCCAGAAGGGCATTGCAGTAGTCAAGGCGTGAGAGGACCATAGTTTGAACCAGCAATTGGGAGGCTTGTTGAGTTAGGTATGGTGTGATCTTTTTGATATTGAATAGTGCGAAGCGGCAGGCCCTGGCAACAGAAGCAACATGGTCATTGAAGGTTAGCTGGTCGTCAATCATAACACCTAGGTTCCTGGCTACCCGTGAGGGAGCAAGAGACAAGGAGCCAGAGTTGATGCAAATGTTGTGATGAAAAGTTGGTTTAGCTGGGAGGACCAGCAGCTCGGTTTTTGAGAGGTTCAGCTGGAGATGATGGTCTTGCATCCATGCAGAGATGTCAGAGAGGCAATCCGAGATTCGCGTTTGGATGGTTGGGTCATCGGGTGAGAATGACAGATAGAGCTGGGTATCATCGGCATAGCAGTGGTAGGAGAAGCCGTGCTGGCGGATGATTTGGCCCAAGGAAGTGGTATAGATGGAGAAAAGAAGGGGACCCAACACAGATCCTTGGGGTACTCCAGTAGCAAGGTGGTAAGGCGCAGAGGTGTGTCCTAGCCAGGACACTTTGAACAGTCGCCCAGTGAGGTAGGATTCGAACCAGCAGTATGCATCACCCTTGATGCCCATGTTTGACAGTATAGACAATAGAATACTGTGGTTTACCGTATCAAACGCAGCTGACAGGTCAAGCAGGATGAGTACAGATGACCTTGATTCCGCTCTGGCTTCTTTTAAGGCTCCAACCACAGATAGTAGAGCTGTTTCAGTGGAGTGGCCGCTCTTAAAGCCAGATTGGTTGTGGTCGAGTAGATTCTGTTGGTTCAAGAATTCAGTAACCTGTTTGAATACCGCCCTTTCAATAGTTTTTGCAAGGAACGGAAGGAGAGAGACCGGCCTGTAGTTTCCCACCTGGTCGGGAGCAAGAGAGGGTTTCTTGAGTAGAGGTGTTACCTGAGCATGCTTGAATGCAGAAGGGAAGATTCCTGTTGATAGTGAAGCGTTGATCACATGTGTGATCGCTGGTGTGATAGTTGGAGCTATGGATTGCAAGAGGTTGGTTGGAATCGGGTCCAGAGGGCACGTTGTAGGACGGCTGCAAGTGAGAAGTTTAGACACATCCATTTCGGTGAGGGGTTTGAATGAAGCAAATGTCGCGGCAGGACTATTATAATCGGAGGTGCTGCCGTTAGTATACGGTCCAGTTGTAGCCTTTGCAGTTGGTTCAGAGAACTGCCTACTGATGGCAGCTACTTTGTCGTTGAAGAAAGAAGCAAAAGAATCAGCTGTCAGATTGGTAGCAGGAGGTGGTGGTGGGGGGGTTGAGTAAAGTTTTGAAGGTTGAGAATAGTCTCCTGGTTTCCGTGGCGTTTTGAATTTTGTCATTATAGAAGGCCTTCATGCATAGAATGACAAAGGCATAACCACAGAAAACACAAAAATGGTGAGGGGTGTTCAGGGATGTGATTGGCTAAGGACAAAAAAGCAGGAAAATATATAGACCCATAATGCGACCCATATATGCTGTGGTATGGTGTGGCGACGACGTGGTGCGGGAACAGTGCAGCTGTAACGGATGCCAGCAAGCCTAGCTGTGCGTGTAGAACGTTAGTAAAGCTTCCCTCCCGACACTTCAAAGAGCGTCCTAGTCAGTTGACTGGGAGCCTGGGATTTTCGGTCAACTAGTTATGATGTTCGACTCCCGACCCATGGTTGCTGTGAATTGTGAGGTCGCGGGTTACAGCCTAGGGCTGGGCTGTGCAGGATGACCTCGGTTACACAGCCACTATACACAGTAACCTCATTTTAACACTTTTAATGAAAAATGCAATGTGCAGACATTTAGTGTCAATATAGATTTTTAGGAATTATAACAATGCTGGAAAAGATATAATATAGTAAATTATACAATTATGACACAATCCCTGCATATTTTAGCCAATAAACAAACTGCAGTACATATGAACTTATCACCAGTATAATGACATTGTTATTATGCAGCATGTATTATAATGTGTTATGCAGCCAAGATAAACTTAAACTATTATTATAGTCCTTCATCATCATCAATGTTGGTATTATTACGTTGTCTTCGGTAATGTTCGGTATGTAAGTCTTTTTTTCCAAGTCCAAGTCAAGTCTCAAATGTGCACGAGTCCAAATCAAGTCTCAAGTCTTAAATGGCTAAACTGAACATTTTTTTCACCAGATGCTACCTTACAAAGAACTGCATTGCTGTATGTACTGTATGTGTGCTGTACAATATCATTGATTAGGCCTACTGTATTATACAAACTACTACTATTCTAAATATGATAAAGCTAATAATATTGATTTTTAAAGGTCTTCTTCCAAAATAAACCGTTTAAGACTAGATGTTTTTACATTACCATGGGTCAGTCCAAGTTGTACTTCTATGCTCAACTTCAAAATGCTCTCCTACCCCTGTAGTCTGTATTCACCTGTGATAGAAAACTGCCGGGAAAAACGAGCGAATCAGAAAAGCCGTACAAAGGTTAGCTTCAGCCGATTAGCATGCCACTTCCTCGTCGCCATTTTCCATAAATTACATCGAATCCGGTACCATTTCCCTAATGCTGATTGGTGGGTGACCAAAACTCGGCTCATGCACGAGTTTAGTGTTTGGCACGAGCTCCATCGCGTGTGCACGTTGATAATAATTTATTCATAGTAGACGCCTATCAAGAGACGGCCATTGGATTTAGACCCACAAGTTCAAGACGAACAGCACGTTAAAAACAAACCACACATAATATGCACTCTCACCATGAATGTTCTTGTAGAAACTTTGCAAACGGCACCAGAAAAGGTAAATTAAGCCAACCAATCATATTAACATTCACACTTGGGGTGGGCATTAAGTTCATGGGAGTGCTGCTAAAGGCAGGACAAGAATGTGTAACCTTGTAAACGGCCAATTCCTGTCATCCATATAGCTTACTGCTCAACCTTACATCAATCAGTAATGCATTATATAATTGGTAATATGGTACCGGAAATAGGCTTCACGAAACTCTTTAAATGATGAAAAAATCGTTCAATTTTGGCTGAATTCCCTAGCCTAGCATTTGTCATTGAAATGAATGGGGACGGGACTTGGCCACTTTCTCCAGGTTTTATAATACCTCCATGCTGCAGACAGACCCACTAAAGGGAGTGTCACAGTGTTGTTAGTCAATACATTTGCATATCATTAATATTCTTAAGAATCCTCTTGAGCAATCCCTGCTCTCGTTTTCATCTAACTAAAATAGCTTGAAACAAGACAACCACAGCATATTTTTTGTCGAAACAAACTCTCATGGCATTATTTTAGACAAGAGACCACGACAAAATTAATGAAAATACGATGGAATGAGACCTTTAATGAATGGATGAATGAATGAATGAATGAATGTCCCTTACTGTCATTGTCACAGGTACAATGAAATTGAGAGATGTCTCTGGTCAGTGCATCATCACATAAAATAATAGAATATAATAAATATTTAAAGGGATTATCCGTAGTGAATCAACCTGTAGCTCTGTTGACTGAGGCTGTCGAATGGTGTCTATAGGTATCAGAATGACAACAGTAGGTACAACGTCGACCGAATTCACGAACTGCCCGCTAACGTCAAGCATATTGGGCATATGAAAACAAAACTGACATGCCCTAATCAGTTAGCGCTGGCTGCCGTTTCGTTACTCGGTCTACCGTGCATGAAAATCTGTCCTTCTTATACCTATGGATAGCACTTAGCAACGTGAATCAACAGCTATGTGTTGTTTCACTCCAGATAATGCCTTTAAGTACTGAAGCCACATACAGACAATCAACATACATCCAGTTGAACATAAAGTTACTAGGCCTGGGAGCACCTTTACAAAAACAACTGTGTTATTTTATGGTAACTTCATTACTGCAATATTAGTTAAGCAGTAACATCCAGTGTCAAGCTATTTTGTTTACATTCCATTTTTTCTGTAAAGGCAATATATGATGTTTATACTACTACTGGAGCAGGCTAATATTAGACTTAGAGTGATGCCTTGGAATATGTCTACAGTGTTCTTGTGTTAGATGAAAGATTTTTTTCTTAACTGGCAAACACATAGGCACCTGCACAGTGTTTTAGGATGATTATTCCAAATCCAAATCATTAATTGATGTTTAAAGGATAGGCTGCTATTATGGCAACAGTAACAACAGCAGCTCTAATTTGACATTAGGCTCCATAGTCTGGGGCTACTACTACCGTTAGGTTACAGCACTTATATTGACCTCCAGCTTGCTTGTAGCGTAGGCGCAAACGTAGCGCGATATAAAATAAAACGGTAATGTTAAAAGGGGAGCGATAAAACTGTAATCTGCATACAGTCTGTATATCCTACAGTAGGGGTCAGACGTAGTCGGATTTGTTTTCTAGCGGTAACGCTACCTTCAAGCTAAATTTCCCCTTCCCCTAAACAAGATTCACTGTCCTATCCTTGTGTGTCCTGAGGTTCCTTGATGAAGTTCGAAGTTGTTGAGCCAGCATAATTTATCTTTGGGCCAGACTTCTTGCAAGTTGCTGTTCACTTCTTTGAAGTCTGCGTTTAGTTGTTAAAAACAAATGCCATTATGCTACAAATTGAGCAGCTCTAATTTGATGTTAGGCTCCATAGTCTGGGGCTACTACTACCGTTACAGCACTTATATTGACCTGCTGCTTGCTTGTACTGTGGGCGCAAACGTAGCGCGATAAAATAAAACAGTAATGTTAATCTGCATACAGTCTGTATAGCCTATAGTTGGGGTCAGACGTAGTTGGATTTGTTTTCTAGCGGTAACGTTAGGTTCAACCTAAATTTCCCCTTCACCTAAACAAGACTCACTGACCTATCTTTGTGCGTCCTGAGGTTCCTTGATGAAGTTTGAAGTTGTTGAGCCAGCATCATTTATCTTTGGGCCAGAGTTCTTGCAAGAGGCTGTTCACTTCCTTAGTCTGCGTGAAGTTCTTAAAAACAAGTGTCATCATGCTACAAATTAAGCAGCTTCAGCCGCAATGCATTCAGTGTCAGTGTTTAGTGAAATCGGTGGCTGCACGCATGCGTTACGTTAGGCGTAATGAAGAGGGAAACTGCAATTTTGCTGGAAAACACCAGGAAAGGAATTTATTATGAAATAAATTAAATTATGCTACTAAATGAACATTGTTCATGAGACACACCATCCAAGTCCGAGTCAAGTCTTGAGTCTTTGAGGGCAAGTCACCACCCCTCCCCCCAAAAAAACAGGGATAGGCATGATTCACGAGGACCGCATTTTTATGCCTGAAAATCCGGAATTCCGGAAAAATCTGGAAGAATCACATCCCTGGGTGTTCCACTGGTGGAATGGTGTGCATTAAGATGTTTCAACTGTTAGCATTTACACACATGACTATATTGCATGTGGTATCTACAAAGCTCATTCTAGGTTATGAATAAAAATAAGGAACCTTTCTGAGAAGACGGTAATAAAAGCACTTTTACCAGAAACATACCACAGACCCTCTTAGAGACAGGGATTTTTAAAGAGCAAGTTTGGAAATCTTATATAACATCTTCCAAGCATTTAATTTCTTTTTGCAGTCCTTGCAAATATCAGTTATGCATTACCTTACCATGGTAAACACTTACTAAATATGTGCTGGGGATGAAGTAAAAGCACTTTGAGGAAATGTAAAAAAGGTATTGTAAGAGAACAAAATGTATTTAATGCCTTTTGCCCTGATAAAGGTCACCAACATGGATGCTTACCTAGTAGTTTGGGGAGTAATGAAGATGAACTGACGTAGATGCTGACGCTCAGAAAGTTCCAGAAGTAGGTCCAATGAGATTCTGCGATTGTGCATATCCTTTATTAAAACAAGGAAAAAAAAATGTCTCAGATGTTAATCCACACAAACACACAAAAACACACATCTTTGGTGCAACTTTATTCTTGACCACAAGAGTGTGCTTCAGTTCACCCACTATTGCAGGGTTAGCACTAGCCTGATCATTCTCAGTTGATAAACTAGATGGACCAGTCTGCCATCACGCAGGAACTGTGATACCTCTAGCAGATAAGCAGAAAAGCAGAGAAAGCTGAGTGTCTATTACCAAGGAGTAACAAAACTACACTACAGCCACCAAATAATAAATAAATCAATTCAATATCAACGATCAGGCTGTCCTCTCTCTTTTGAGAGGACACTGTATTTTTTCCCCTGACTTAAAAACATGTCTGCATGCAAAATGTATGCAAAATGAAAAAAATAATATAAAAAAAACGGCAACACGCATAACCTAAAGCCACCGTTAAGCTTTGAAAAGGCATTTAAACCCAAAGGTGCTCAAGGGAAAAGGTTGATGATAGAAAAGGACTAGTTGGTAATTAACAAACATCAGAAAAAGTCCTTGAATACTTGGAAAAATGGTTGGACGGCGAATGCTATTGTCTTTATGCCTTAATTCTGATGATGAGACAGGAAAAAAAGAGAATGCAACCAAAGGATCAGAAATCATTTCCAAAAGTAAGCTTGACTTGGAAATTCTGCCAAATAAAAAAAAACCCTGACTACCTGACAGCCCATTTAAACCAGGAAATAGCCCATTTAAGGTGTAGCTATAAGATGTTATGATAATGAATTTGACAAAAACAATTAAATATCAAACATAGTGTGGTAACACTTGGAATGACAGTGACACCATCATGTCTTTTTGCAAGTCTTTTTGTTGCTCTAGCACAAAATTTACAATTTCCACCACCTGCCAAATCCTTTAAAATGCCTTATACTTTAACCACTGACTATTTTTTGTTACATTATTTATTGTACGTTTCAATAATTTTGGAGGCGGATTTGAATGACAACATACAGCGTATCACAACATACAGTGGATGTAGTTCTTACAGTCAAATATATCAATATTAGATAATAAATCAATAATCAATAAATCAATGTGTAATTACTTTGATGACTCATTGACTAGAAAACTATAAAAGCAGGGCATGTTCTGCCCTAGTGAGCGCTCCAAGAATAACTTACCATGTACACATCAAACTCATCCAAGCAGCGGAAGGGTGACTCTGTAATCTCCCAGAGCGAAAGGATGAAGCAGACTGTGGAGAACGACCGCTCCCCACCGGACAATGATCGCATGTCACTCACACTGTCATTTTCCTGACCTGGTGGCTTGACCTGTCAGACACACACACACAGAATGAGAGATAAGTACTCACATTCCTGCACAATCATCTCCTGATAAGAAGATGCATTGTGGGTGAAAGTGAATGTTCAGTAATGCGGGACATATTTGGAATTGGGGAGCAGTGGGACACAATCTACTTCTCAAACTGGGAATGCAGACAAAACTAGACAATACAAAAGAAATATATCAATAACTAATCATCCTACATCAGCTATTTCAATGAAGTCAACTATTATGGATGATGATCACAGTTGACATTAGTAATACCATACAGTGAGGAACATAAGTATTTGAACACCGTGCAGTTTTGCAAGTTGTCCAACTTGGAAATCATGGAGAGGTTTGAAATTTACAATGTAGGTGAATTTCCGTTGTGAGAGACAAAATGTAATCTTGATTAGTATAAACTGTCTGAGCTCTGAGATCTGTCCACCCCACAGTCAGACTTCAACCATAACTACTACCATGGCCAAGACAAAAGAGCTGTCAAGATCATACCTTGAGGGGTGTCACTGATGATAAAAAAGGTGAAGAATCATCTCAGAACTACATAGGAGGAGCTGGTCAATGACATGAAGAGAGCTGGGACCACATTTCAAAGGTTTCTCTCAGTAGAAAACTATACGACATGGTTTTAAATCATGCATTGCATAGAAGGTTCCCCTACTGAAGTCATCACATGTCCAGGCCTGTCTGAAGTTTGCCAATGACCATCTGGATAACCCAGAGGAGGCACGGGAGAGAGTCATGTGGTCAGATGAGACCAAATTAGAAGTTTTTGGTCTAAACTTCACTCACCGTCTTTGGGAGAAAAAGGAGTTGATTCCAAAGAACACCATCCCTATTGTGAAGCATGGGGGTGGAAACATCATGCTTTGGGGGGGCTTTTATGCAAAGGGGACAGTATATTAAGGAGAGGATGAATGAGCCCATGTATTGTGAGATTTTGGGCAACAAACTTTCCCTCAGTAAGAGCATGGAAGAGGTCGTAGCTGGGTATTTCAACATGACAATGACCCAAAGCATACAGCCAGGATAACCAAGGAGTCTCCAGACCTAATCCAATCGAAGTCTGGGAGCTGAAACTCTGCGTTGCTCAGCACCAGCTTTGGAATCTGACAGACCTAGAGGAGATCTGTATGGGATAGTGGGTCAAAATTTCTGTGGGAAACTACGGGAAACATTTGACCTCAGTAAATGCAAACAAAGACTTCTGTGCCAAATACTAACACTGATTTTCTCAGGTGTTCAAATACAGCAGTGCAAAACAAATAAATTTTTTAGAAATCATACCATGTGATGATTTGATTTAGTTTTTTACATTCTGTCTCTCACAGTGGAAATGCACCTACATTGTGAATTTCAAACCCCTCCATGATTTCTTAGTTGGAGAACTTGCAAAATCGCAGGGTGTTAAAATACTTAGGTTCCTCATTATCTCAATCTTACACACGTAATATTACCTAGGAACATACCGATATCGAGAGGGTTTCATTGTTGTGATCAAATTTCATGGAGCCACAGCACTGCAGTTTTATAAGGAAGTTGTTGAAGTACAACTTGCACCTCACAGAGAGTGACCTGCATAAAGAACACACATAAAAACATAAACTCACACATAAACACAAAGAAAACAACTGAGCCCTTGGCCCAAAACACCAACAAAACCTTCATGCTAGTTATATATATATAGATTCAGGGCTCATGTGTGTTTAGATGCATCATCAAGGAATCAAGTATATTGTCTGTCTATTGTGCATATAAAAGGGAGAGGGGTGTAGAATGAGTCAAAATTGGGGGCCAACCCAACTGGCAGGGGTCATGTGGAAGAGGGAGTAAGGGGTGGGACCTGTCTCTAATGTATACAGGGGTATTGGCCAGTGTACAGCATGTATGTGGGTGGGAGGGCACACTGTTGACAGGAAGGGACGTGGTGTGCTGTTAATGAAAAAAAAAAAGTATGTAAAATATGCACGTGGGGGTTGGAGGACATTCTAGTAATGGTACAAGTCGTTGTCATGTGCTGTATGAAGAAGGGACAAACTGGAGACTGAATGGGCAGTGATTGTGGGGAGGCCCATTTTTTGCCTTTCCATGTTCAATGTTCTTTCAATGTTCTGGTATGTTGTTGGGTGGGGAGTGGGGGAGGGGGAACTGTTTATGTGAGTGTGTGTGTGTGTGTGTGTGTGTGTGTGTGAGTGAGTGTGTGTGAGTGAGTGTGTGTGAGTGAGTGAGTGTGTGAGGGAGAGTTTAAATATTTGTAAATGACAGTGTGATTACTGTATAACCTTTAAACAGGACGCAAACACATGAAAGTACTACAGGGCGTATAAATGCAGAGTTTTGTAACACTGTCATAGTGGTCGTAGACCAATCAGTATTTCCTTTTTATCGGCACTAAGCATTATACCTTCGAAGTGTTTTGTAGCGGGCCTGTCTGTCAGTCATGATATTGTCCAAGCGATCAATAAACTTCTTCAAATCCCTGAGCTGGCTGGACTTACTCTTAAAATTTTCATGAGCTTCAGCGTACTCTCTGATAAAAAAACAAACACAAATGAGATACATTATGTCTTAGAAAAGATCTAAAAGATTAGGTATGTATAAAACCTCACATTCATTTTTACACTAGAAAGAGTTTGCTTGCTAGAAGCAAGATGTTGTAGCGATTTAAATCAGCAAGAAATCAATGCATTTCCACATCTCGTCACAGATAAACCAATTGCTCCTGACTGACCACTTACCTCATTACTTTTTCCTTGTCTCCATGGCTACGCTCCTGCGTAGTAATTTTCTGACGTAGGCGTGTGATCTCTGTGTCAAGACTTTTTGTGCTCCGGTCGACAGTTTGACGCTCTGAGCAGATTTCTTTGGCCTTTTCTATAAACTCCTGAATTACAAAGCACAAAAGGTATGACTCCACAGTGAGTCAGCAACCTTGCTGTATCGCACTCCAATAGGGCAGGGTTTAGCAGTCAAATCCCAACTATTGGAATTTGCTTTTAATTAAATATTATAGGTTACCTCTGCATATCCTAGAACCTATATCTGGAAAATGATGATCAATCAGACCAATGATTACCAAAGGGATGAAAGATTCAACTGACAAAGGAATTTTAAGCTGTACCTGAATCTCTTCTTCTTTGGCAGCCAGCTCATTTTTCATGGTCTGAATATTTTCATCATGGACCTTAGCTTTCTTTTCTAGGATCTTCAGGGTCTGATCCAGCTTGCTACATTCCGATTCCCCCTTCACTTGCTCTTCCTAAAAAGTGCACAAAAAATGACAACATATTACTTTAACCTGTATTTATTTCAACAACAATGACTACAATATAACCACATTTTTGCCATCAGAACAGATTGCATCATAATCTAGACATATCTTGTGCATTCTAGGCTTCGGCAATGCAATAAAACCTGCCCTAGTATCTTTTAATAACATGATATAAATATAAATCTGTGTGTCTTTTATATGGTTATTGCTTGAGTATGATACCAAAGACTAGTAGTCATAGTCACTTCAGTGATGTACATTGTCGACCCACTCCATGGTCCATGCCACTGCCAGCCTGCTGGGGGTCACCCCTGCCTGACCCTGCATCTCTGGCCTCCTGGGTGGGCTGCCTCCAGCTCCACAGACGACATGATTGACACAACTTCCAGCTGGCCCTATGGCATGACTGCTCCTAATGATATGGGACTAAATCCTGAGATTATAATAGGAATATTATGTTGCTATATTAATGTTGCTTATGATGTGTGCCTTCATCCTGGGATTACTATGATAATTCTATGGTCAAGACCTATTAATACAATGGACTAATCACCATCTGAGAGACTGAAAACCCGCTCTAGGCAGTTGGGTTAGCCACTTGAGCCGAACTGCCCAAGGTTTCTTCCTCTACCATAACAAGAAAAAACAAAAAACGATGATAGGGAGTTTTTCTTTGCCCCTGATGCTCATTAGCCATGTTCACACCATCAGGCCAGGGCCATTCTCAGGTGAATTGGTGCTAATGGCCCAGTGCCACTGGCCTCTGGCCATGCGTTCACACTGTCAGGCTACTAATCTGTTTCGAGACCCGCCCTTAACAGCGAAACTGTCACACTGCAGTCACACCGCTAACACAGTCACAAGTGTGGGACTGCTGTATGCACGAGAATAAGTTTAACTTATATTTGCGAAAGCGTGCAAGCTGTTGAAGTGGACAGTGTGAAACTGCTGCTCGCAATGTTTCTGATTGGGACCATAAGACAAATATCATATTTCCTTAAATGATGACCGGATTTAATAACCGGTAATAGTTTAATAACAATCACTGGCCTATCTAATATTTAAATTTGAATTATGACTCATATTATGTGATCTATTTTCCACGTGGTTTGCAGTATGCAAACACTTTTTGTGGCGAGTGAAAAGTTATTGTTCATGATTCCGGTAGGTTATCGTTAACATTAAGCAACGGAGAAGACACAGAAAACATTAGCAAAAACTATGGCGCTCAGGAAAAAAAAGATATTAGGCTAAACATTGACTGTATAAATCATTGATAGCAGCCTACCAAGCAATTCAATAGGCATAGCGTAATGTAATTGATGCAATAACAAAAAAAAAAATCACTTCATCTGCACAACCCTGAAACCAAAGAGACAGAACACAGCATTTCGTTAATGCATCATTTCATTTCATGGCTGCACAACAGCCCACCTTTAACCTTGATGCCGCCCCTGGTCCGACTTGGCTGATGGTTTGAGCAGGCCGATGTTGTGGACGCACTTGGCCATGGCTCACCCAAATCAGCCTGCTTTTGGCCCGATGGTGTGAACACGGCTATTGGTACTCTTTGTTGTGAAGCGCTATGAGACGCTATGAGATGTCTTTTGTATAATGAGCTATACAAATGAAATTGAACTGAAATTATGAGGTGAATCACAGGCTCGCGTTTTATTACTGCTAGTATGTTCCAGGACTGTCTTGGCAGCTTTAGAGAGTTATAAAATTTAACTAATAGATATCCCATCTGCTAATTATATTTAAATTAAGAAAACACTTTCTTGTTTTATAAAATGTCATGTACAACTATTAATGATCATACAATTAAATTCAACATGCATGCTTACATGAGGTTTCATAGCACAAAATAGTAATTGCAAGCTACAATGAAGTTCAGGCAAGTTATTAGCCAAAGGGTATTTTTTGAGAAATATAGTGACAAAGTTTATGAATTAATGTGAATGTAGTGACCCAGCATGACAATTTTACAGTGGTAATGACTTTTTCCAATGAAGATAGATACTGATTAAAAACCCACATTTTTACAAGTACAATTTTGTCTACAATTTTGGCACTACTACCCAAACAAACATTTATAGGTTATATATATATATATATATATATATATATATATAGTCTGTTTGCCAAATATATGGAAATGTTTTGGTCCCCTGAATTGCAGCCATTAGCAAGTTAGTTGGAAAAACATCTCAGCTCTTCTGTTCTCAGGCCAACACTGATATTTGTCAACTGGAAGAAAAATGCAACACCACCAGGATTGGATTAGCGCTGTTAATAAAATACTATATTGTTTGTGTTGCGGATAAATTGTGTTCACATTCGGCGTTGCAGTAATGGCAGTAAACAGACAATTTATTACTGAAAATGATCCCACACTTCACACATTGACCTAACCTCTTCTACCAGCATTCATGTTATCAATTAAAAAATAACGTTACATACAACATAATAAATTATTTATTATAGTAGAACAAATATGCCTGTCCTAAGTTTCTATACCATAGTGTTTTGTAGTTATTACCCAAAATGTACTTTTTGTGAATAGCTTCCGCCTCCCTCTTGGAACAAGGTTTACCAAACATAATGTGCTGCAAAAGGTGTAGCAACCCTAGATGGCAAAGGTGTTGTCAACATCTTCAGTGTGATACACGTCTTTTTTTATGATGATCAGGACATTGTTCTGGTAATATGGAACGGTGCACACATCAAACGGTGCACATGATCAAATAGCTGTTCTGGGTATCTTAATGTATGACACTCACTTTCAGTTGTTCAGAATCATCAGAAAGCTGTTCCATTTTATTCCTATTGGCTTGAAACTTCAGATTAATATCCAGAAGAATGTTATCTTGCTTATCCAGCTCAGTCTTGGTTTCCTTCACATTCTTTTTTTCCAAGTCAATTTTCTGTTGAATTTCCTGGGCCTCTTCTTCCTGTGGAGGGCAACAAAAACACAATCAGATTAGCATTGTGTATTACTACTACTTCCTACCTGGGTTGTGATAGTATGCCAGCTTACCAAGGTACTGATGTCTTCTATTTGAGACTCCTCTGTGTTCTCCAGTTCAGAAATGGAGGCCTTTACTTGGTTGACACTTGCCTGTAAATAAAATACAACTCCACTAATGTTCATGAATGTATCAAGCATGCAAACAAAATCCTTGATTACACAGTTTGAGTAATTTTGACATATTGTCAAAATGTAGTAATTTTACTACATTTTGACAATTTTCTTCTATTTCATCATCTAAAAAGGTCCCATCCCAGCAACTGGAAGGCAACTGAGAAAAAAAATCAGTTATTTTATAAATATCAGTTATATTATAAAATCAGTTACATTATAAATTATTTGTGAACTGCAAGGGCCTTCTGGTAACTTGGTAACTGTTTTCCCCCTTTCTAATCAGGTTGTGTACTGTGGTTAAACTGTAGATATTTTACAGTTGCATTGAGGTTTTACTTTTTTTTTTCTGTCGTGGTGTGTTGTCTTAACTGTAGAGCTTCATCCCCTCACCTGGTTCTTCTTGCAGGCAATGATGACACTATTCATTTTGTCCTCCATTGCCTGGATGTCCTGTTTGACAGAGTTCAGGTGGAGCTGAAAGCGGGACAGTTGGGCTCGATGGTTCTCCACCTCGGACTCCACCAGACTGAAAGAAAGAGGCACAACACACCTTTAAAGGCACCAGACAAAATGTATTTCTTCACAGAACTTAAAAAACACTTGAATTGTAGGGTTTGATCTGTGAGCCTAAACAGGAGACAAACATTCTTCTGCATAAGCACATTGCAACAACAAAATCAAAGCTGTCCACTGGAAGTAGACAATGGGAATGTGTTTTCAAAGTTATTATTTATACAAGATAACACTTAAACAAACAGCACATAACAAAACATAATCAGGGATGTGATTGGCCAAGGACAAAAAGCAGGAAAATATACAGACCAATAATGCGACCCATATATGCTGTGGTATGGTGCGGGAACAGTGCACCCACTACACACAGTAACCTTTTTTTTAACAATTTTTTAACAATTTTAATGAAAAATGTGCAGACATTTAGTCAATTTTGATTATTAGAAATAATAATAATGCTGGAAAAGATATAACATAATAAATTATACAATTATGACACAATCCCTGCATATTTTAGCCAATAACCACTTATCACCAGTATACTGACAAACTTATCACCAGTATACTGACATTGTTATTATGCAGCATGTATGATAATGCTGTATGTATGATGATGTTACCTTACATAAAACTGCATTGCTATATTGTACTGTATGTGCTGTACGATATCATTGATTAGGCCTACTGTATTACACACGACTACTATTATAAATATGGATGATAAAGCTAATAGTATTGTGGTAGTATTTTTAATATAAAATTACTAGGCCTATATCTGGAAGCACCCTTACAAAAACAATTGTTATTTTATGGCAACTTCATTACTGCAATATTTGTTTGCATTTAAGCAGTAAGCTCCAGTGTAAGCTTTGTTAACATTCCTTTTTTTCTGTAAAAGGCAATATATGACGTTTAGACTACTGAAGCAGGCAAATATTAGGCTTAGAGTGATGCCTTGGAAAAGGACTACAGTGTTCAACGTTATGAAAGATTTTTTTCTTAACTGGCCAACACATAGGTACCTGCATGGTGTTTTAGGATGATTCTTCCAAATCATTAATTGATGTTTAAAAAATTGGCTGCTATTATGGCAACAGTGAGAACAGCAGCTCTAATTTGACGTTAGGCTCCATAGTCTGGGGCTACTACTACCGTTAGGTTACAGCGTTTATATTGACCTGCTGCTTGCTTGTAGTGTAGGCGCGATATAAAATAAAATGGTAACGTTAAAAGGGGAGAGATAAAACTGTAATCTGCATACAGTCTGTATAGCCTACAGTTGGGGTCAGACGTAGTTAATGTAGGTAACATTACCTTCAACCTAAATTCCCCTTCGCCTAAAGATGAGATTCACTGACCTATCCTTGTATGTCCTTAGGTTCCTTGATGAAGTTCGAAGTTGTTGAGGCAGCATCATTTATCTTTGGGAGAGGCTTTTCATTTCCTTAGTCTGCATGAAGTTCTTAAAAACAAATGTCATCATGCTACAAATTGAGCAGCTCCAGCCGCAAGGTCAGTGTCAGTGTTTAGTGAAATTTGTGGCTGCACGCGTAATGAAGAGGGGAAACGGCAATTTTGCCGTTACACTGGAGAACACCAGGAAACCAAATTATGAAAAAAATTAAATTATGCTACCAAATGAACATTGTTCACGAGTCACACCATCCAAGTCCGAGTCAAGTGAGGAAAATGGGAATATTTCATTATGTTGAATGAATTCAAAAGCTTGAACATTCATTTACATGAAAGCAAATGGTTATAATCTGTTTATTTAGAGGGTATTAGATTACAGAGGGATGTATGAGACTTCAGATTTTACTGGTTTTTACTTGGTTGTCCGTCCATTTGCTGAGTATAGTCGGTTGACTAACCAGTTATAAGATGAGGAGGCTATGACTACACCAATGTATTGCAACTCTGCAGTCTTAACTTTTGCGTACTGGAGTTCTGCATATTAGCTATGGGAGTAGGTTTTTACTACACAGTCCAGGATCTTCGGCAGTTCACTTGCACAAATGAAGCCCAGTGATGATGTGCTGCAACTCTGTTGCAAAGGCCTTGATTGAGGATGTTTAGGCCTTCTGTACAGTTCTCTTATTTTAAATAATTTGGTTAAGTATATTTTGTTTTTGATAAGTTTTGTTTTTGTTTGTTTGTTTTGATTTGCTTTTTTATAGATTTTTCTTTTTGTTTTTGTATGATTGTTGTGATCAGGGCATTGCTGAAAAAGATCTGAAAGCTCAGTCAGTTTGCTTAATGATTTGGTTGAATGGTTGATGATGATTATTATGAGACTAGAGACAGAGACAGGGGACACAGAAAAATCTGATCTGTTCCCAGGTGGATTAATAAGGTGAAAACACACAACCTTAGCGCTATAAATAGGCATAGTTTTCATTAAAATACAGACCAGGTCCATCATTATTATGGCAATAGATTCTGCTCAGAAATACAAATACTGCTATTGGAACATTACTCACTCATGAATAAAAACACTAAAATTGCACCGAGACCTCTGATGTCAAAAATCATTGCACTTGCCGAATTTCTGCCTCTGGGTCTCCTCCCAGGTACTTGACATGCACCTCCCTCTCTGGGACATAGATGCGGTTGGTGTAGATTTGGTCTCCCTCAGCAGTGAAGGTCTCTCTGCAGTTACGAGGTGGCCTGCCCTGCTGCATCACTTTTCTGGCCATGACTTTGTCCTTAGGGCACACACATACCTTAGGGAAAACATACTAAGGGCGCTTTCACACCACTAGTTCGATTATTTGGTCCGAACCAGGCAATACGTTTGTTATTATGTGGCATGTAGGCTGCAGTGTGGTCTGCTTTCATACTGGCAAACTAATCAAAATTTGTCTGATTGACGTTTCTTCAATGTTTAAGTTCGGGTAGAAATTTTGACGTTTGTTCATTGGTAGACTACTTGCTCTGATCCTCATCTATTACATTTTCTGTATTAGCCATTTTTGGCAAAATATTCAGTTCGAGAAAGTCGCGGTTGCATCTTGTGAACAATCTGCTGGTGGACTGGAGTCACACGCCATTTCAGGCAGAAAAGACACACTATTTTCATGAATGTTGTCATGCTGACTATGAGGCTAAGGTTGCTTAAAAAAAAAACAAAAAAAAACACTAGGTCGGCTACTGTATGTTCTGGGTTTTACTACAGAATCTGTTAAGCAGTTGGCCCAGTAATTTCCAGGGCAATTTCCCATTGGCACCCATGATACATTTCAATTACTTTGTTTTTACATAGTGTCAATGGTTTGGACCCGAGTTCACGTTCTCACCAGAGTGATCGCACCAGAGTTTGGCCTTTAGTGCGGAGTCAAGCGGACTGAGACCACCTCTTTTTAGAGGTCTCGGTCCGCTTGATTTAGTGCGGATTTGAGTGCGATTGATGCTTTCACACCAACGCAAATTAACCGAACTAAGAGCTTTTGAAATGAAACGCTTGGTGCCCACTAAGTGCTGTTGGTGCAATATAGTCAAACCTGTCCAATACAGGTAACACCGATGCAAGTCTTATTCAGTGGAATACAAAAATCATACTAAGTTCAATCATACAGAGTTGTACTGTATGTGCCGAAAGACCTTAACTATATTCATTACAGTATACCGTATTTCCTGAAATAATGGCCGGGATCAATTAATAGCCGGGCCTGGTTTAATGGCCGGGGGCGTGGCCGATAAGTGCATTTAAAGGCCGGGCCTGATATACAGGCCGGGCCAAAAAAACATTTGGCAAATGCAAAGAAAAAACACAATATTCCAAGGAAAAATTTTCAAGGGAAAATAAACTAGCCCATCTAATATTTAAATTTAAAGCAACACACCACCGTTCTTCAATATTGAAATATGTTCCTCCCCTAACTTAGAAGCGTTAGCCTACCTGTCATGTCTCAGTGGTGCAATGATACGTTGTTAGCATTTAGCATACAGTCAATGGCTTAACCCAGTTTTCAATGTAGCTACATTTTAGTTTGTGTTACCATACATCATAGACCGCATTTAAATAGGAAAGACGTGGACTTGTTTGGTCGCTTCTAACTTCAAGGCTGGACATTATGGATATGACAGTCATTTAAAGTAAGTGAACTGTTACTGAAACTTTATGGATGTGTGGGCAAATCGCATACCCTTTTCTCTGTACGTTTACTGCGCAACGGTATGTCACAGCGAGATGAAACGCATATCAATGGAAAGAACAGAATCGGGGCTTTCCATCGCTATATGGCACATGTATGGGCATCGATGTGTTGTTGAGAAAATAATTTATGAAGGTACCTAAATTCTGTAAACGGCAAACGTTGATATCACTGCATTAGCCTACTACCGAGTCAAATAACTCACGAACCCGGACTCGCACAGACATGGTATGCATATCAAATGAAAGTGCAGAACCAGAGCTTTCAAATGGTACCAAACACTCTACTACTAGTTCGAAGCAACCGTACTATAAATGAATAAGAAATGTTTGGAAATTAGGACTATTTCTTCCTAACCGACATTACACTTCATAATTTCAGTTGCTTCATAACTTATGAACGGCAGAACTTACCGATCTTTACAGGATAGTCCTAAAATGTCTTAGTTGCAAAAAATGTAATCCAGGTATATTTCTGCATGGTAGGCTACCATTTATAATATTGATATTTTATCCTGCTGCATCCAACACTTGTTGTTTTCTGCTTTTCTGTTCCAATGTATTCCTCCATCAAACGGAGAACGCAAGTCGTTCTAAAGCATGCTAATGTGTAGTTACCAGATCAGGCCACTTGAGTGGATGCAGAGGTGGATATATACAGTATGTTTTGAGTAAGGAGAGAGGAGAAAAACAAACCCTTTTTCAGTAATGATAATAATATAAAATCGTAGCCTACATGTAGTTCACCGTAATTAAAGAGCGCGTAGGCCTATTCTACCTACCAGGTCAATAAGAAATAAAGGCCTGTCTGTAATTAAAGCCTGCCTAAAATTAAGGCCTGGGCGTTGGATGAACTAAGTAAATAAAGGCCCCGGCCATTATTTCAGGAAATACGGTATTCACCACAGTAAAAATTATAAAGCTCTATCTCTACATAGGATTGTGCCCAACAATGTAAAACACTGCTCTATGTGTGTAAAGATTTATGACTTACTTTGATGACCAAGATGCACTCAATCCCCCTCATATCAATGAGACAGTTAGTGATCACAGGGCTGGAGCAATTTAACGTATCAAGCACTGATGGAAAGTCTGGGTGCTTTACTCCTCTGATATCAGAACCACACACAAAAATGAAATTATTAGTCTCATTATAGCATACAGTGCAGGGCAAACACCAGAGCCAAACTCATTTTATGTGACAGCATAGTGAAAGTAATCAAGATATCCAGTCTAAGTTAGACAAGGAAAATGGACTAAATGTAAAATGCAAGATTCTACCTCTAGAGGGCACTCTTACCTGCCCTGGACATTGTACACTTTGTCAGAGAAGGGGGTGACGATGATTTGTGGACGACTATGTCGAGGAAAGTGTGCTGCCATGAGCTCCTCCAAGACCTTCTCATCTCTAAAGTTGTCACAGCAGAATGTCTTCATGAAGTTACGTAAACAGCTTTCCACTGCAACAGCCAGACTTGGGTCTTTGAGGGTGATGCAGGCCCCTTGTGACATAATAACCAACACCAACTCTTTAATTTTTGGTTACTCTTTATCACTTTTGGTTCTTTACTTTTATAGCAGGCTGGTGCTTTAATTCAAATCATTTTTTCCACTAGCTCGTACCTGCCAATCTTGGAATTTTGTTTTGAGTAGCAACTCACTGTACTGCGGCGGCACAGTGTGGCGCAACGCGGTGTGAAGAGCATGTGAACTTAAGCAATACTGGAAATGTGCTTGACATCACAATTTTCACAGTTACACAAGTTTCACAATTACCCTACTACATATACACCAATACTCCACCCTACTATATAGACCACTACACCCCCTACTATATACACCACCCTACAATATACACCACTACACCCCACTATACTACTACACCTTCTACTATATACACCACTACATCACCCTGATTTTGGTGGAACTACACTTTATAGTAGCCCAAGAAAGTTATTGAATTTAATACCCAATAATTTTCTTTTAAAAATAGACATTGGCACATTCCCCAAACTCAGTGCTGCAGTATGACCATGATGACACCCTAGATGTGAATGATTTTGGTAGATCTAGTTTATAGCTAAAAGTTATTGAATTGAGTGTAGTACGACCATTATAAGTGGTGTGTTTTAATTCTGGTGAGCAAAGATATTGAATGTTATTAGCAACAAAAAAAAATCTTTAAATATAGAGGTACATAACATATAAGGTACATTTCACCAAACTAAGGGATGTGATACCACCTTGGTAACATTCCAAAAGCCTTTGGTCTCTTCGAAAAGAATCACTCTTTGGTAGTGAAGTTAATGACATTGGCCGCGTTTCCCAGATTCGATCTTTCTTAAGGACTTAAGAAGGCTCCAAAGAAGGAATCGCTAAGAAGGAGCGTTAAGATACGGGTGTTTCCCAGATGCGTTCTTAACTGCCTTCTTAGGAGAATCTTAAGATCAAGCGAAAGAAGGTTCTTAAGAAGCTCTTAACGAGAGCTGTTCACCACGGTGGTGCTGAAACAGTGTCAATCGATGCCTGGCTAATCGATTACCCACCCCTTTCTCAGCGCATAAGTCACTCACGGCGCACCGTGGTCCCACCACACAGGTGCAATTAAGCTCAGGGGCGATATCCATGATGAGTACTGAGTTTGTGAATTAGTTTCACATTGAGTTGAGATAACCATATATATAATAAAATAAAAAGAAACTAAAAAAAATAATAAAAAGAAAACCATAAGTAGCGTGTTTGCACGCGGATGTCATTAAGTTCATTTTGATAACGTGTGTGTGTGCCATCATGTGTATCCAAGTAGAATTCAAGCCCATTAGCGCATATACCCCCGTAAATATTGGCACACACATGTGAGAATGGAAGTCGCAAAGAGCTAAGCAGGCACCGACAGGACTTTTTCTTCATCGTGAGCGAGGGTCATCCTGCTCAGTGCTCTTTCGCACACTCACCCAGTCACGCAGGCCGCATGGGCTGGAGGGTGACATGTTCTCTATGGCCTGCCATGCACGGTTCTTCACCATTATGCTTTCAATAAACGTTGGTTTCCTTTTCAACCATGTGTTGTGTGGATCATTCTGCATTTAAATGAGTGTAATTCAGGGTAGCTGTGAAATGCCACAGGGATGTTGATGGGTTTTTATGTGTTATTATGTATGTATAAACACATAAACGTGAAATTCAAAACAAAAAAAAAATTCTCTACTATTAGCCTATGTTTCTTGCACCAGTGGTCCACAGAGCGCATTTCAACATTGAACATTAGATATACATTTCCCTGACGCAGCTTGATCACTAAAGAATACATATAAGGGAAACGTGGTCCATGCACGGAAAAATTGTGATGGTATCACGTTTCAATAGAATCTATTTTTGTGACAGTATCACGAAAAGCCGTGAAACCAGGTTGACTAAAGCCTAGAAATGTACACGCCTCTAGTGGCAGGTTATGCTCAGTGAGCATTTGATCGCTAAGAAGGCTGTTAAGAGTGGGTCAGCTTGATCTTACGTTTCCTTCTTAGTGAAAGATCTTCTTAAGCTAAGAGCGACTCTGGGAAACGCATTCTTTGTTCACAGCGTTCTTAAGAGCGCTCCAAAGAAGATCTTAGCGTTAAGAGCTTCTTAACTAATCTGGGAAACGCGGCCATTATCTGTTCGCGTTTTGCACTTTGCAGACGGTCCCCAAGTTTTACGTTAGACCAATGTCGTTTATTTAAATAGGCTACATGTTGTTTGAACGAAAACCCGGTTGTAGCTCATTGCCTACCTTACCACTGTGGAATAAGCTGTGGTAAGCGGTAATAATATTGAGTTTGATTTTTATTTAAACAATTTATTTATGGGTTTTAATGTTACAATAATATCATGAAGGATATTTTACAGACTATGACAATTAAACTGACATTACACAGGACAATTAAAGAAAGAAAAAAGACAACACAATAACACACACATACACAAAAAAAGAAACAAAATAAAACAAAACAAAACAAAACAGAGTGCATCCTAGTTCATTCACACAAGACAGATCAGGAGTCCTTAAGTCAAAGTTCAAGGCCTGATAACATGTACACATAATTTACAAATGGGTCCCAAGTTTTATAAAATGTCTGAAGGGAACCATTTAGTGTGCATCTAATTTTCTCGAGTTTTATATTTTGCATCATATCTCTGATCTTATGGTTGTGTACTGAGTTACATCTTTCCATTTAAATAAAATGAATCGTCTCGCCAACAGAGAAGAAAAAGAGACCACCTTCTGCAAGTAGGCTGGTACACTACCATCTTCTGAGTCAGGAATTATACCAAAAATAGCAACTATAGGGGAGGGTTGAATATCATATCCATATATCTGAGACACAGTGTCAAAAAAGGATGACCAAAACGGAGCTAGCTTTAAACATGACCAAAACATGTGGTAGATGCTTGCTGTGTCCTGTTTAAATTTGTCACAAATAGGACTTAGTTTCGGGAATATTCTTGCAAGTCTTGAAGCACGAAGTCGGTGAAGCACTTTAATCTGTATCAAGGCATGTCTCGAACATATAGATGAATAGTGAATCCTGGCAAGGGCCATATCCCAGCTCATCAGAAAATGTGATTCCCATATCAGTTTCCCATTGTTCTCGATTATGCAAAATTTTATGGGATTATCAAAGTCATTATCAAAGAGTCCAATCGGTCTTCCTATACTCCTGCCAGTCTGGTGGTACTACTGGTTGGGAGCCGGGAGGGGAGAGAGTTCAACAGTCCAGGAGAAGTCCTCACTGATGTGCACCCCCAAGAACTTGGTTCTGCTCACCCTCTCTACCGCAGCGCCGTCCAGCCATAATGTGAGTGTAAATTAGTGATGGCAAGATGAGGCTTTGTTGAAGCTTTTCATCAAAATGTCTTGCAAAAAGGTTCATTTCATGAGGCCTCACTTAAGATTCAAATGCTCACTAAGGCCATCTAGTGGTGAATAAATATAACAGGAAAAAATTGCACCATGCTTATTTAAGGAAGTTTCAGGCACTTTACCAATTGTGGTACATTTCTATAAATACTGGTAATCATAAATTATAATTATATAATTATTAATAATATTATTACATTTTTTAATTATATTTGGGAGTGAAATTATTGTGATGAATGTAAAAATGTGATAAAGTGCTTTTGTAACTGATAAATGGGGAGCAGTGAAGAGGTGTTTTTGTAACTGGAGAGGTTAAGTGACAAAATCATGTCAACCAATGCCTGATCCAGCTCCCTGGAAGCTAAAGCCAAGGGAACAACCCAACTTACTAAGCTTTAATAGCAGTAAGTAAATAATTTAGCACAAATTTGACATTTCACCTATGAATATATGTATAAGTAAATTTAACATATGATGACATCAAGCTACTGATAATATCTTTACATGTTAAGTAACACCGTCTAGCCTTTAAAACTCTTGCATAACCCACCTTATTGGGAGAAATCTGATCAAAGTACTCCCAAACAGGCGAAAACTTCTTCTTTTTGTTCTTGTTCATCTCCATTGTTAGTCTTAGTAATGCACAAGTTGCAATCCACCGCAAAAAAAAAAAAAATTCTGAAAAACTGTCTCCAACCACTGACAAAAACCCACGAGCGCATATTCTTCATGGGACATCTTTATAGTCAAGATGTCCCGCCAAAATCAACCTAGATTCAACGCGCTAGAACGGCAAGCACTGGGCAACCGAGGCCTCAAACGTCACATCACGTGATCTCTCCATTTTAACACACGCCTCGATACGGAGCGTCGGCTAAAAATTACGTGAAATGCTCGAGACTTCATTCGAAGTCTCAATATGATCTGGCCATCACTAGTGTAAATCATAGAGACCCTGCCTTTAGTAATAGAATTAACTTTCAATAGAGAGTCCAGACATGTTAAGAGGGGAATATCTGGAAAGACTGCAAATTTCTTACGTACAAAATCTCTGATTTGTAAGTAACGGAAAAATTGGGTATTGTTCAATTGCAATTTCTGAGACAACTGTTCAAAGCTGGCAAATACATTGTCAATATACAAATCTCCAATGCAATGTATACCCATATTATGCCATATCTGGAACTCCTTATCTAGCAAAGATGGCTGAAAAAGGTGATTATTCACTATAGGTGAATGTATGGAGATCTGTTGAATACCCAAGCATTTCTTAGATTTTTTCAAAATGCGTAAAGATTGAGTAACAATTATGTTCCCCTTGACAGTATTCACTATTGATGGTAGAGATGGACAGAGTAAGGCAGGAAGTGAATGTGGCTGGCTTGTTACCAGTTCAATCTGAAGCCAGGCTGGGGTAGCGCCATTCCAATCCTTCAACCACAGTGAAATGACATTTAGATTTGGCACCCAGTAATATGTACGGAGGTTTGGAAGGGAGAGCCCACCAACAGATTTTGGCCTTTTCATGAATTCCTTTTTAATGCGCACAGATTTATTATTCCAAATAAATGCAGAAATCATCTCAGTGAATAGCTTAAAGAAAGACTGTGGTATAAACACAGGTATAGCTTGGAACAAATACAAATATTTGGGCATTATATTCATCTACACAGAGTTCACTCTCCCAAGAAGGGATACCGGTAAAGTAGACCATCGCATAATGTCTCTCTTAGACTGTTCTAAGAGTGGAGTGAAATTATTCTTATACAAATTGAAATAGGATCTGGTGACCATAACCCCCAAATACGTAAATGAATCCAATGAAAGTTTCAATAGCAGACTGGGAACTCTTTTGGCGTTTGCACTGATAGGAAAATACTCACTTTTATCATAATTGAGTTTGTACCCAAATATAGATCCAAATTCCTCCAGAACATGAAGAACTACTGGTATGGTAGAAGTGGGGTTGGTTATATATAATAAGAGATTATCTGCGTAGAATGAAACTGTATGTATTGAACTGCCACGTGTTATGCCTTGGATATTAACATTGTTTCTCAATGCAATAGAAAGAGACTCTATAGCTACAACAAAAAGCAATGGACTAAGTGGGTCTCCCTGTTTAGTCCCTCTTTGAAGAGAAAAGTAGTTAGAGGAGATTGAGTTAGTACAGACTGAAGCTGTTGGATCTACATAGATAAGTTTGATTAATTTAATAAATTTAGGTCCAAATCTGAATATATAACCCTAGGGTATAGAAAAGGTATTCCCATCCGACCCTATCGAATGCCTTTTCTGCATCGAGTGATATGACTGCTTCTGGAGACAGGGTGTTAGATTTTGTGTAGATATTAGTCTTCAAATAAACATCAATGTGTATTAATTGTTGTTTGTGTTTACGTTCCGCCACGAGCACTTCCTGACGTAGCGTGTGACATCATACACTCTACAAAGGCTTCAAACTCAGCACACAGACGCTTTTATAGCGATATCTGTCGACTTCAAACACATAACACTGGATTCTACACTGACCAATTTCTACCAGTTTGTTCACTGCCCGACTAGGAAAAACAAGACAATAGACCTCATGTATGCAAACGTGAGGGACGCATACAGCTCCACCCCCCTCCCCCCACTGGGAAAATCAGATCACAACCTCATTCATCTACAGCCAATGTACAAACCAAAAGTACAGAGGCTACCGTTTGTCACACGCACTTTCAGGAAATGGACACCAGAAGCGGATGAGGCTTTGAGAGACTGCTTTGAGTCCACAGACTGGAGTGTACTACAGAATGGAGGAGATCTGGAGGAGGTCACACACTGCATGACTGACTACCTTAACTTCTGTATGGACGTTGTTGTTCCCACAAGAACTGTGCGCTCCTTTCCAAACAACAAGCCTTGGATCACCAGCAAAGTCAAGACCCTTCTAAATAGAAGGGTCAACATCTTCATCAACTCTGGCTCCTTGTCTCTTGCTCCTTCACGGGTAGCCAGGAATCTAGGTGTTGGGGGGGGGGGGTGATTTCTCCATTAGAAAGAATGGGAAAAATGCTTGTGTGTGTGTATGGGGTTGGTGGGTGGGTGTTGGGGTGGGGAGGTTGGCGGGCTGTTGGGGGGGGTTTTGAGCGGGTGTTAAAATGGGGTTTTGGAGTGGGTAGAGAGGGGGGGTTGGTGTTTGAGTGAAGGGGGTGTTGGTGGGGGGAGGTGGGTGGGGGTGTGTGTGTGGGGGGGTTCTCCACTAGAAAGTATGGGAGAAATGCTTGTGTGTGTGTGTGTGTGTGCGCGCGCATGTGTGTGTATGGGGTTGGTGGGTGGGTGTTGAGGGGGGGGTGGTGGTGGGTGTTAAAAAGGTTTTTTTTGGAGGGATGGAGAAGGGGGATGATGGGTGGGTGTTGGGGGGTGTTGAGCGGGGTGGCAAGTCCACCTTGCGGTTTCTGCCGAGAAAATGCAGTCTAGTCCTCTTTTTGTAAGTCGCTTTGGATAAAAGCGTCTGCTAAATGCATAAATGTAAATGTAAATAGGAAAAAGAAGGCGTTCAGAGAGGGGAACCAGGCAGAACTGAGGCGCATACAAGGGGAGCTCAAAGTCAGGCTGAAAGAGGCCAAGGAGGAATACAGGAAGAAGGTGGAACAGAAGCTGCCGGAGAACAACATGAAGGAGGTCTGGGATGGAATGAAGACCATCACTGGCCTAGGGAAGAAGAGCGGCAGCTCTGTGGAGGGAGACCTGGACAAGGAAAACCAGTTAAACAGCTTTTACAACAGGTTTGACTGCCATGCTCCAGTCTCAATGGACGTGGGCTGCCCATCACCCCTGAACAATATCTACTTAACGGCCCAATCACCCCTGGACACTGTCTGCTTAACGGCCCAATCACCCCTGGACACTGTTTACTTAACGGCCCAATTCACACCTCCGCTCTCACGCTCAGAGCAACACGTACCCTTGCCAGATGTACCCCTCCCACTCAGGACACAGACACACCTCTCCCCCCTCCATCCCCCTCAGGGTGACAACGATCATGGTAACCCCTCTCCCCCTCAGCTCCCCCCCCCCCATCGTCACGCAGATCAAGTCAGAGGACAGCTGAAGAAACTCTATCCCAGGAAAGCAGCCGGGCCCGACGGATTGTGTCCAAGACTGCTTAAAGCCTGTGCTGCAGAACTGGGAGAGCCACTGGAGCACATCTTCAACTGGAGTCTCCGTCTCAGGAGAGTCCCAGCACTGTGGAAGACATCATGTCTCATTCCCGTCCCCAAGAAACCACACCCAAGTGAGCTTAATGACTTGGCCAGTCGCTCTCACATCACACTTGATGAAGACCATGGAGAGACTGGTTCTGGGGATACTTAGGCCACAGGTGCGCCATGCACTAGACCCATTACAGTTAGCTTATCAGGAGAAAGTGGGCATCGATGATGCCATCTCATACCTCCTACACAGGACACACACTCACCTGGACAAGGAGAAAAGTGCTGTGAGAATCATGTTCTTTGACTTCTCCAGTGCTTTTAACACCATCCAACCCCCCAGACTGAGTGACAAGCTCCTGGAGATGGGTGTGGATGCCCACCTGGTATCCTGGATTGCAGACTACCTGACGGAGCGGCCACAGTTCGTCAGACTGAAGGACTGCCTCTCTGATACTGTCATCAGCAGCACCGGAGCTCCACAGGGAACAGTGCTCTCTCCAGTCCTGTTCACCCTGTACACATGTGACTTCTGCTACAACACGGAGTCATGCCACATGCAGTTCTCAGATGATACTGCAATTGTGGGTTGTATCAGGAATGGGCAGGAGGAGAATTACAGGAACCTGGTGGAGGACTTTGTGCAATGGTGCAGACTCAACCACCTACAACTCAACACAGCCAAGACCAAGGAGATGGTGGTGGACTTCAGGAGGTCCAAGCCCGCCCTGATGCCAGTCACCATAGAGGGGGTTAATGTGGAGGTGGTGAAAACATACAAGTACCTGGGAATACATCTGGACGATAAACTGGACTGGTCAGTCAACACAGAAGCACTCTACAATAAGGGGCAGAGCAGGTTGTACTTCCCGAGGAGGCTGCGGTCCTTCAACGTCTGCAGCAAGCTTCTCTGGATGTTTTACCAGTCTGTTGTTGCCAGCGTCCTCTTCTATGCAGTGGCATGCTGGGGAGGAAGCACTAAGAAGAGGGATGCTGGGCGACTGGACAGGCTGGTAAGGAAAGCTGTATCTGTTGTGGGAGCTGAACTGGAGTGCATCACTTCAGTTTCAGACAAAAGGACCCTGAACAAGCTACTCAACATTCTGGGCAATGACCGTCATCCACTCCACAGCACTGTCATGCAGCAGAAGAGCTTGATCAGCTGGAGACTACGCTCCCTGACATGCACAACCGACAGACTTAAGAAGTCATTTGTACCCTGGGCCATACAACTCTACAATGCTTCACTGAAAGGAAAAGGAGAGTTGGACTTCTCTGCATAGTCTATCTGCACCTGAACACTCTTATCCACTTACAAGACATTTTTCTACAATACTGTGTACTGTTGACACTGACTAGGGACCCTACTGGCTACATTAGCCCACATGCACAACTCCTCCTCACACTGTAACTTCATACTTGACCAATAACAATAACTGTAACTTGATACTTAACCTGCATACTTGATTGATGCATGGACCTGTATATGACTTATATAGACTTATCCTTGCACTGATGCTGTAATTTTATATTACTAGGCTATTTTTATTTTACATATGCACATATTTATTGCTGGTCAATAGACTTTTAATCTACTGGACCGTTTTGTTTTCTGAGTTGGAAGTTTTAAGGACATGACTACAGGAGCATGGTCGGAGATCATAATTGAACTATATGTACAGTGTGTTAAACATTAAGGAGAAAAGGGTTGACTAGAAAAAAATCTATCCTAGAAAATGAATTGTGAACCGCAGAGAAGAAAGAATATAACCTATGTGAGTTCTTAAATTATTGTATTATCTGTGCCGATTTAGTTAGATTTGAGACAGACTGATCTAAGATAGGGTCCAGCACTAGATTATGAATCACCAGCCAGAATCAGATTATTCAGATTGGGAATAGAGTGCAACACCCTCTCTTTATTACAGAGATGGGTTTCCTGTAACATTGCAATACCAACTCCTAGATGTTGTAAGTGGGAGAGTATCTTTTTCCTCTTAACACCATGATTGAGACCCTTGACATTCCAACTCATAATATTTACAGGCATATTGAACCAGGTAATTCAAATATGTTAAGTCTATCCTATTTAAATGAAAGAGTAGGTATATAGCCAACCGGAAGCCATGGTTGACAGGAGATGTCCACAGGCTGCTGAAGGCCAGAGACAAGGCCTTCAGAGCTGGGGAGGAAGCAGGCCTGAGAACAGCGAGAGCCAACCTGTCCCGTGGCATCAGGAAAGCAAAACAGGACTACACACACAAGATAACCTCCCACTTCAATGATAGCAAGGACACATAGAGCCTATAGCAAGGCATCCAGGCTATTACAGACTACAAGCCTGCAGCGCGTAGCTGTGAGAGCGACACCACTGCTCAACAACCTGAACAGCTTCTTTGCACGATTTGAAGCACAGAACAACACACGCCCACAGAAAACACCACCACCTCCACACGACCAGCCTCTGTGCCTGTCTGCTGACAGTGTGAAGAGGACACTCTCCGCCATCAACGCCCGGAAAGCAGCGGGTCCAGATAACATCCCTGGTAGTGTGCTGAAAGACTGCGCAGAGGAGCTGAAGGATGTCTTCACAGACATCTTTAACACCTCCCTGAGGCAAGCCATTGTCCCATCATGCTTCAAGACTGCCACCATCATACCTGTGCCAAATATATCATCCCCAGCCTGCTTCAATGACTACCGACCTGTGGCACTGACACCCATCATCATGAAGTGCTTTGAACGACTAGTCATGTCACACATCAAATCCACCCTACCTACCACCCTGGACCCATACCAGTTCGCATACAGAGCGAAACGATCCACAGAGGATGCAATCTGCTCTGCCCTCCACCCAGCCCTAACTCACCTGGACAAGAAAGACTCATATGTGAGAATGCTGTTCATAGACTTCAGTTCAGCATTCAACACCATACCACACCAACTCATCTGCAAACTGGACAAACTGGGCCTCAGCACCTCCCTCTGCAACTGGCTGCTGGATTTCCTCAGCCAGAGGCCTCAAGCGGTGCATGTGGGCAACAATGTCTCAAACAGCATCACCCTGAGCACGGGGGCTCCACAAGGCTGTGTGCTCAGTCCACTGCTCTTCACCCTGCTGACACATGACTGCACACCAACCCACAGCTCCAACCACCTTGTGAAGTTTGCGGACGACACAACGCTGGTGGGGCTTATCACCAAGGGCGATGAGACCCACTACAGGAAAGAGGTTGAGCTCCTGACCACGTGGTGCAGAGACAACAACCTCCTGCTAAATGTTGGCAAGACCAAGGAGGTTATTGTCAACTTCCAGAAAGGCCACACCTGTTACCACCCACTGACCATCGACAGCACTGCTGGACTACCTATGTGAGTTCTTAAATGATTGTATTATCTGTGGGTTGCTCTCATCTGCCGCACCTTCGAAGACATCCTAGGGGAAACACTGCTTACTATATATTATGTCTTGTCTTGTTATATCCTGTATGTTACCTAAGTATAATGCCCTAAGCCTACTTGCACTTTTTTTTACTTAACATTACCTTAATGTTTAGAACTGTTTTTGTTGTGCATCTGCACTTTATTGTTGTCAACGTCTACGCATGGGACAAGTGTGAAACGTAATTTTGATTCCTTTGTATGTCAAGTACATTTGAAGAAATTAACAAATAAACTATTTTGCTGGATGCACAAAGCAAAAAGAAGACACAGACAGTACATTTAACACATAGTGAACCCAATGCCATGACATGGCATCACCCCCCCTTAAACACATTGAACTTTTGCAAACTCTCATTTGCACCTCTCCTGCTAATGACTTGTTCATGAGTGATGAAGCATTGAGAAACTCTAAACTTAAATGTAGAGGATGATTAAACTGATAAACTTAACTATCTACAGCAGCCCATAGGGATAGTGGCAATAACAGAACAGTTCTGAATATCTAATCGTCCTTGAACTTCGCCACATAGTGCCACGATTGCGTTAGAATGGGATAACAAAACATGTCGACTGTTTTTTTTCTATGCTATCGTTAGTCAGACCTGTCAGTCGCCCGCTGCGCGTGGAGAAAAGTTACTGCTGATGTACTGGAGAGCCTCCGCTGGATCTGTGAACTTCATGCGTGTCTTGCCGTGGTTGAAGTGTAGTGTTGCCGGATAGTACATACCAAACTTGATCTTGGCGGCATGGAGCTTCTGCTTGCATTCAGAAAAAGCAGCGCGTTGTTTGTTGACATCAGGGCTGAAGTCGGGGAAAACATGAATCCTTGATCCATTTTAGGTAAGGTTGCCCTTTTCTGTTCTTTAGTCTGGAAATGATGCAGCTTCACTATGAATGGTCGCGGTCGGTCGCCCTCTCCAGGTTTGGGGGCTAGGCTTCTGTGGGCTCTGTCCACCTTTGGCAGTTCATTGAAGTTATTGTCAAACAGCTCCAAAAGCAGATTAGAGATAAATTCCGTCGGTCGCGGGCCCTCAGCATTTTCTTTTATCCCCACAATGCGAACATTCTGACGTCTTGTGTAGTTTTCCAAATATGACACTTTTTCTTTCAATGTGGCATTTTCCTTGGCTAGAGACGCCCGAGATTGCTCGATATTACTTAGTCTTTTATCAAGCTCAGTCAATCCATCCTCCACAACTGTAATTCTTTGGCCAAATGTGTTGATTGTGGAGTGTAGAGATGCAATAGACGCCCGATTTTCTTCTCTAAAAGAGTCGATAGAAGCTTGTACAGCACTAACTGATTTAGCTAGCGCCTCCATACCTTTGGCATTAGCATCCACTTCAGTCACATGTGTTTCAATATGTGTTGTACCCGGAGTTTTGAGAGGGGGACTTGCGGGCAGGAAGCCAGTTTAAGTGAACAATAAATAGTTGGTAAATGAAGGACAATAATCTGTGCCATTGCTGGGGAACAAGGTAGTGCAGGGCATGGACCTGGTGAGAATACAGAGAGAAAACATTATGGCCATTGACGAGATTGTGAAACACACAGACAGCGAAGGGGACGCTCTGGAGTAGGAGGACATCAGAAAGCAGTATGGGCAGGTGTTTGAGGGTGATGGCTGCATGTCAGGGAAATACGACTTGGATCCAAGCGTGACGCCTGTAAAGCTACCAAAGCGCAGAGTTCCAGTTGTGCTAATGAACCCTCTGAAGGAGGAACTGAAAAGTTTGTTGACAAGAGGTATTATCACACCGGTTGAAAAGAGCACAGATTGGATCAGCAACATTGTTGTGGTTAAGAAACCATCAGGAAAGCTGAGAATATGCATTGATCCTAGACCCCTAAATAGAGCATTGAAAAGGCAACATTTCCCACTGCCGACTATTGATGATATCCTGCCAGACCTATCAAATGCAAGAATTTTCACAGTGTGTGATGTAAAGAATGGATTCTGGCACGTGAAACTGACGGAACGGTCCAGCTACATGACAACATTTGCAACCCCTTTTGGAAGATATAGGTGGATGAGCCCTGCTCCTGAGGTATTTCAACATAGGCCGACACAGGCACTTGAGGCGTTACTAGGGGTGCGCATGATAGCTGATGATATCCTCATCATCGGGAAAGGTGAAAGTCACGAAATGGCAGTGAGAGACCATGACCAAAAACTAAAAAGACTTCTGGAGAGATGCAGAACATGCAACATGAAACTGAACTTTGACAAACTGAGACTGAGACAGACGGAGGGGCCGTATATAGGTCACAGATTGATGTCGGAGGGCTTGAAAATTGACCCTGAAAAGGTACGGGCCGTACAGGAAATGCCAAGACCTGCTGACATCAAGGGCTTGCAGAGATTGCTCGGAATGGTTAACTATCTTGCAACATTTTGCCCGTGCTTATCAGATAGCTGCGATGTCTTAAGGCAACTGACAGACAAGGATGTGATATGGGAATGGACAGATGTACAAGAAACTGCATTTGAGAGAGTGAAACAAATGATAGCCACAGCACCTGTATTGAAATACTACAACCCAAGGGAAGACCTCACTCAGCAGTGTGATGCATCTGAAACAGGCCTAGGGGCAGCTCTTATGCAGGCAGGCAAGCCAATAGTGTATGCCAGTAGGGCACTCACCTCCACAGAGAGAGGATATGCACAAATAGAGAAGGAGTGCCTGGCCATACCTTTGGGAATGGAGAAATTTCACCTAGGTTATACACATACGTTAGAAAGGTTGTGGTGCACTCTGACCATAAACCACTAGAGACTATCACAAAGAAGCCTTTGCTTAGAATGATGCTGAGACTCCAAAAATATGACAGAGGTGGTGTTTGTCCCAGGCTGACTGATGATTGTAGCAGATACACTTGAGCAGGGCGTATCTACCTGAATGTGCGGCTGAAGGATCAGTTGAAGCTGAAATTGAAACAGTAAATATGATTCACTACTTACCTACAGGTGCTGAAAAGGAGAATGCTGCAGGGGTGGCCAGAGGACAAAGCACAGGTCGAAGATGAGGTGAAGCAATAATTTTCTATGAGGGATGAGTTGAGTGTGCAAAACAGTGTCATCTTTAGAGGTGAGAGAGCATTATTCCAACTGCTCTAAGAAATGAAATTATGGAAAAGATTCATGCTTCACATTTAGGCATTGAAATCTGTCTGACGAGGGCAAGGGAATGTGTGTTCTGGCCGGGTATGAATGAACAGCTAAAGACATACATTGGAAAGTGCCAAGTGTGCAGAGAACTAGATACACGGCAGCAGAAAGAACCATTACAATGTCATGACTTCCCGTTAAGGCCATGAGCCAAAGTTGGCACAGACATCTTCTCATTCAACAACAAAGATTACTTAGTGACGGTGGACTATTTTTCCAGTTTCTGGGAGGTGGATAACCTAACTGACACTAGGTCTATCACAGTCATCCACAAAGTGAAAGCACATTTTGCTTGCCATGGGGTTCCTGACGTGGTGTTCTCTGACAATGGCCCACAGTATAGCTTACAGGAACTTAAAAGACTTAGCCAGTCTTGGGAATTCGAACATCATCACCTACATATCCTTAAAGCAATGGAAAAGCAGAGTCTGCTATCAAGACTGCAGTAGACAATGCTTTTCCAAGACTCACTGAAACACTCTGGCACAGGGCTTCCAGGCCAGTCCAGCTCAGAAACTGATAGGACAAAGACATTGCTACCAATGTGTGAAAGTCTGCTGAAACCTGCGGTAGTGGACATTGGCAAAGGCATTCGTGAAAGCCAGCACAGGCAGGCTCACTATTACAACAGAGGGGCAAACTAGAGAATGGAGCCGTGCTGAGGCGCAACCGGAGACACCCGAGACCGGGGGTCCCACCAACAGTGGAGACGAACAGCCGGAGCCTGCCTGCCACAACTCCTGTTGGTGGTGATCACAGCGCACTGCAACCTTGTGCACAGGCTGCGCCAGATCCTCAGATGGGACAGGCTGTCACCACCAGGTGCGGCAGGGTTGTTAGGAGGCCTGCACACCTCTGTGACTTTGTTTAATGGTCACAATGCGTTTAAATTTTCATTATTGTTGGGTTAAGGCACTGTTGTGCAGTGGTTCATAGGCCGTTTCAGGACCTATAAACTTTATGGGTTTTGGGCTGTTAAAAAAAAAAAAAAAAAGGGAAGATGTTACAATATGTGTTGTACCCGGAGTTTTGAGAGGGGGACTCGCGGGCAGGAAGCCAGTTTAAGTGAACAATAACTAGTTGTTGGAACGGAGCTTGAACTGAGTGTCTTCAATCGTTAAAATTATCAACATAAAACAACATGTGGGGTAGAATTTTACGACATCCTACCTTCTTTAGGCTCTTTCCCAGTTCTGTGTTACATCGCAGAAAGTTAATAATTGACTTAATATGCGATTTTATGAAAGTCTGAGTATAATGAGGTACATACATTTTTAAAGGATTTTGCAGGAGCTCAGGTTGAAGCGTTTACTCTCTTGGCATGCTCGGCTACCCCCTATATTGAGTTTGATTAAGTTCGAATCTTTCATTTCTTTTTCTAACTTCAGTGAATTTCTGTGCGGTAAAAATAATAGCCAAATTCCTTACTGAGAAAAATCGCGAAGCGGATGTGAGATCGGGAGAAATTTAAATGAGTGAGTTTAGGCCACACCAATAAAATTAGTTGGTTCTCTGATTTTTTCAGGAAAAATATGGAGCGAGCGAGCGAATTAAAAATAAAAAACTGTTCTGAAGGTAAATTAGCACATTCACAGTTAATGTTCATTAAAGACATTCTCATGTGTTAAGGAAAAACTAAATGTGGCCTAATTTATAAGCTTAACTTTCACACCTCACAGCACACTTTTTGTCATGCAGGTTTTAGGCAATGTACAAATTCATAATTCTGTCATTCTATGTTATGTAAAGGTTTGACGGTTTGTCATTTATTTAAGAGTTTGAGAATCTAAGCACCAAGCAAGCTGGCTGTGGAACTGAGGTATGACATATAATGTAGACTACGTCTAGGCTGCTGTAGCCTACGTTCAAACTCATTTTGTCACAGTTCATCACAGGGCATTAGAACGTCAAAATTGCACTGATTCACCAGCATTTAGATAGTGACTAAAACTTTGTGATCAGCGTAACGGAGATGAATATTCATCAACGTGCAGTCACGTGAATCTAGAAAAGAGACAATTTTTTTGCATGAAAAAGAAGCGTGTGTGTGCGTGTGCGCGCGCGAGGATGTGAGTGTGTAGGCACATGCTATTCATTTATTTATTGATTGATTTTGATGGCGAAACACTTTGAAAGTTTTTTTTTCGCCTCTCAATCAATGAAATATCAAACTCACCTCCACAGAGTTGCACAAGCAGACTGCTCTCGGCACCGCGCAAAGTTCTCATCCTCTTTAATTAAAATGTTCTTGTCAAATGTTTTTCTCTTCTGATCAAATATTCTAATAATTGCAAACACTGGCCTAGCAGGATCCACCGGCATCTTTCCTCATATCATGTCTTGTCTCTTGCGCTCTGAAGTGAAAGGCGTGATTTGATTGGTTTTCGACGTCACGTGAACGCAGCATGCTTTTTTCAGTATTATAGCCATCAGCCACTGTGTTTTTTATGTTCATGTGAGTTCAAATTCAATTTTATTTTTATTTCATTTTGCATTTTTTTCAAGCGGCGAATCCGAGAACCAACTAATTTTATTGGTATGGCCTTAAGGGCCAATACGTGAGGGTCGAGAGCCCTGACTGTAGCCTACTACAACAATACATGGTCAGAATTATTCTAGTAATTTTGGCCCAGTTTCCCGTTCAAGGCTTAAAATAAACCAGGACTAGGCTAATTCTACTTAAATGAATCAACACTAAAAAACTGACTTTCTAAGAAGTTGCTTAAGTTTGGATTAACTAGTTCTAGACTCCAGAGTCTCAGATTAAGGCATGCACAAGAGGTTGCTATGAAAACCTGTTATGGAATACTTGTAATTCATTAGTCTTAAGAGTGTGTGGAACAGGAGTCACTACACTTAACAAACAAATGGATAAAGGCAAAAGAAAATGCTCAAAAAACTTAAGCTAATTTGAGAAGGCCATTTTCAAGCAAATTTAAATCGTATTTGTATGATTTTTTTCAGTTCACATATAGCACTGCAGACTTTGTGTACTATTTTGCACACTGTTGATCCACCTACACCTCACAAATCCCCAGTTTCACCTGAAAGCTGGGACTGCAGCAAACCAATTATTGCTTTTGCATTTTCTTTTCTTTTGACATACGGAAACAGTAGAGAGAATGTAAATCATCAAAATCATTTAGTGGGTTGCTCCTGTCTTTCATCAACCTTCTTTCTGGTCTTGGTGGAGGTCTCTGTCGTTGAAATAGTCGAGGTAATCCATTTTCTGCTACTGTGGATGTGAACCTTGAGGCATACAGTTTTTAATCTGAGGTAAAACCTACTTCTGACCAGGTTTAATTTAAGACTTCATTTAGATCTGGATTAAGTCTAATCCTAATTGTAGAAATCCGATTGTTTAAATCAAGACTAGTGCAAGTGTGAGACTTATAATCCATGTGTGAGAAAGCTACTTCAATAAATCCAGGTTTAAAATGACATTTAGTCTACGACTAGGCTTAGTCCCTGTACAGGAAACCGGCCCATAAGGTTCATCCAAATCCATGCAGTTCATTTCAAGTTATTTTGCAGACAGACAGGCAAACAAACACCAGTGAAAACAAAATCTCTTTGGTGGAGGAAATAAAAGAAAATAAATGACTAGGACAGTATTTCAGTATTCTTACCTATGGGACCAAGAGGTTTGTGTGTGAAGTGGCCCTGGACATGTGCCTTGTTGATAGACTCGATTAATTCTGGCATTCGCTCGCCAAACATTCTAAGCCTGTTGGACCTGCTGGCCAGCAGCTGGGTCTTCCTCTTCAGTTTACCTTCCAAGGCCACCTTGATGTTCTTCTCCTCCATGCTGAGTAGAGAAAACAATACAAATAAGACACACTACAGATGATCTAACAAGGCGCTTGAGAAACTCGTAAAGTCGACATAGATCTGACGTTTTTTATCAGTCAATTAATAATAAATAAAAATTATTATGACAAATATTACACTTTTCTATTCAGTGAGACTGTGTGGTTTATTCTTTCCTTCCACCATGTAGTCAGAACAGGGCTATGTGGCAGTATAAAAGGTCACCATGGGAGACATCATCACATCTTATCACAGCTAATGAAAGTGTAAAGCATCTAAACTCCCATAATATCCACAGAATCTATATACACTGCTCACAAAAATTAAAGGAACACTTTATAGAAACACATTAGATAAATCAGATCTCAATATGAAGTTGGATATCTATACAAATAACAACAGGGCAATGTCTTAGGAACAAAAGGATGCCAAGCCAATGGAAATAAAAGTTTTCAGCCTACATAGGGCTCAATTGTGTAGACACCCTAAAATTAGAGTGAAATGAAGATGTGGCAGGCTAGTCCATTTTTTAAAAAACTTAATTTCTGCAACTCAAAATGCTTTTCAGTATCTTGTGTGGCCCCCACAAGCTTGTGTGCATGCTTGACAACGTCGGGGCATGCTCCTAATGACACGACGGATGGTGTCTGTGTGAGGGCATCCCTGAGCTGTTGTACAGTTTGAGGAGCAACCTGGCGGCGCCTAATGGACCGAAACATGTCCCACAGATGTTCTATAGGGTTTAAGTCAGGGGACCGTGAAGGGCATTCAATTGTTTCAATTCCTTCATCCTCCAAGTACTGCCTGCATACTCTGGCCACATGAGGCCGGGCATTGTCGTGCATTAGGAGGAAACCAGGACCTACTGCACCAGCGTAGGGTCTGACAAAGGGTTCAAGGATTTCATCTCGATACCTTATGGCAGTAAGAGCACCATTTTCTAGGCAGTAGAGGTCTGTGCGTCCCTCCATGGATATGCCTCCCCAGACCATCACTGACCCACCACCAAACCTGTCATGTTGAACGATGTTGCAGGCAGCATAACGTTCTCCTTGTCTTCTCCAGACTCTTTCATGTCTATCACAGCTGCTCAGGGTGAACCTGCTCTTGTCTGTAAAAAGTACAGGGCGCCAGTGGCGGACACCAATTCTGGTGTTCTTGAGCGAATGCCAGTCAAGCTCCACGGTGCTGGGCAGTGAGCACAGGGCCCACTACAGGACGTCGGGCCCTCAGGCCATCTTCATGAAGTCTGTTCCTGATTGTTTGGGTAGAGACATTCACACCAGTGGCCCTCTGGAGGTCATTCTGTAGGGCACGAGCAGTGCTCAGCCTGTTCCACCTTGCACAAAGGAACAGGTATCGGTCCTGCTGATGGGTTGAGGACCTTCTACGGCCCTGTCCAGCTCTCCGAGAATAACCGCCAGTCTCCTGAAATCTCCTCTATGTTCTGGAGATTGTGCTGGGAGACACATTAAACCTTCTTGCTGCAGCACGTGTGGATGTGCCATCCTGGAGAAATTGGACAACCTGTGCAACTTCTGTAGGGTTAAGGAATCGCCAGTAGAGATAATTACTCAAGCCAAAACTAGCACGAGTGGAAAACCAGCCAAAAACGATCAAGAGGGAGAAACTTGAAATGACCTCCACATGTAAAACCAGTCCTGTTTTGAGGGGTTTCTAATTGTTGCCACTGTAGTGCACCTGTCGTTAAGTCCATGAACACCAGCTGAAAGTGATTAACAATGCCCTCAGCTGCATAACCAACCATAAAATTATCAGACAGGTTTAATTGATTTCATGCCAGGCCCAATAAAAAAAGTGTTCCTTTAATTTTTGTGAGCAGTGTATATAAAAAATAACATTACAATTTTACAAGTTTTGATAGGCACTAACTTCTAGAAAACCAGTACCAAATATTCTACTGCTAAAACAGTGTAATGATTATCCAGACAAAATGAACCTGTAGCCCTGTTAGCTCATGCCAAATGCAGTCAATAGATATAAGAACAGAATAGGAGCAATTTAGACCAAACAGCAAAGCAGCAGCATAAAAAGGGGTTGTTTTGTGTTAACGTTAGCTGCCAATTGGCAAATTTGGTCTCAGACACACTTTGAAAACCTCATTGAACAGGGATATGGGCTGATTGACTCCTTAATTTTTCCTTGAACTTTTCTTGACTTTAATCTGAGAAAAACACAAGTAGGTATAGAATGAAACATTCTCTAATCTAACCTAGGTGAATTGTTTAAATGGCTCCAGGCTTAAGTTTGCCATTCCCGCTTCAGCATATGTATTTGAAATGCAAACGTTGGTCAAATGTTAGAAACAACCTCAATTACCTAAGCTTGTCATACTCCTCCCTTCCTTTGAAGAGAGCTTGTTGCTTATCTTTTATCTCCTGGTTGAGTGCTATTGACTGGGCTTCATGTTTTTCCAGCTGCTTCTTCAAGGCAGCCATCTTCTTCAGTCGTTTAATGCGTTCCATCTCCTGATTCTGACTCTCACTGATCACAGAAATGACACAGGCACTTAATGCCAACCACACAAACAAAATGATATGCAATTTCTTCTCTTCTACAAATGTACATGATAAATGTCATGCCAACAATGGTGACCGTTCTATCACACCACGGTTTTAAAACTAAATCAGAAATAGTTTCAAAACATGTGGCTTTCTGAAAGCCATACTTACCTTTGTCTGATTTTTTGTATTCTTTCTGAGAGAAGGCACTGTTCTTTTACCAGCTGCTTGAGTTTATTTTCAGCCCGGAAATACACAACCTAGAAAATACAGAATTCATACTTCAGTGAACATACTACTGTTGATTAGTTCTCTTTTATGCCTTTGGTGAGTGTTGTAATTCTGAATTCTGACTGTTCATGTGACACCAAGACTGTATTTGAAACTATAATAGTTTTTTCATGTCACAAGCCTGTGATCAACCCTGTTGATCACTCTATTGTCTAATCAAACCCACAACCGTGTGACCATTGTTTATTGATTGATTACTTTAACCTGATGACCTGACCTCCTGACTATGCAATGATGAATCAAAAGATACACCTTAAATAGAGATTCCAAACATGGTTCTGGAGCCAGTACAAAGTACAGGGTTCCCACACTTTGGTTAACATCAAATTCAAGGACCTTTCAAGGACTTTCCAGGACCACACAGGGCGGCATTACCTACTGCTACCGCTGAATGTCTTATCAATTAGTAATTTTTATATTATCTTTAACTTCCATATATATCGACAATACATGACAGAATTGCCAACTTCAGTCAGTTGGTGGTGGAATATGTAGGCTTATCCAACATGCAACTAATATTATTATTATATTTTTGTCTACCTAACTCCCTTTGGAACTTTTAAGTTTGCTTTGTCATTTAATTAGGTCTTTATCATTTAACACAAATATTTGCATGGTGGGGGTTTTTGATCTGCCCTCCCCCAGAAAATAAAAAAAATGTCCTAAAATTTCCTTTCCTACATTCAAGTGAATTTAAATAAGTTACAGCTTACTTAACAGAGGTAGACTAAACTAGTGATAGCAAAATCATGCTATAGATTTTAAATCAACGCAGCCAGGTTACCGATGGAGAGTCAAAGTTCAAGGTTTATTGCTTAATACAATGACGTCAAGGGAGACACAGGATATCGCACACGCAGTGGCTATAACCTGAAATCTGACTAGGCGTCTAGTTGGTTCTAAGTTATATACAAGAACTTCAAAGCAGTTCTAAAACAAAGGACAGCAGTCAAACAGAGGTGGGCGAGGATTCCTGTCTGTATGCACGGAGACCAATCTAAAGTTCTCACCTGGCCAGGAAGAGGCCTGGCCTGCATCCACTTACAAAGACAGATAGTTCACACCTCAAAAGTTGGATACACTTTGTCTGAAGGAAATACAGATAATATATATATATAAAATAATTCCTTTCAATTGCGAGACAACATCAGAGTACCCGACAACCTGTGAGCGTGTATTTGTGTGTTCAAATACATGGGGAAGGTGCTTCAGTACCTGTGGTGGTTTGGTGGCTTATCTGTTAAGAACACAGGCTTTGGTGCAGAGTGTTGGTGGCAGAGAGTTCCTGGGTTACTCTTAACCAGTCTTTTCTGAAATTACCAGTAGTATCTGAATTACTAAAGTCTGGGAGAAAGGGGCCTTGTGGTGCTTGATTGTTATCCTCTTTTGTAAGTCGCTTTGGATAAAAGCGTCTGCTAAATGCATGAACGTAAAGGGCGGTGGTGGCGCAGGTGGTAGAGGAGACGTTTGGTGACTGCAAGGTTTCAGGTTCAAGCCCCACTCTGCCTGACCCCATCGAAGTCCTTGAGCAATACACTGAACCCCAAATTGCTCCTGGTGGCAGATTGGAGCCTTGCATGGTAATCCCCTACACTGGTGTGTGAATGGGTGTGTGATTGGGTGAAATGCCATTGCAGGCGGCGCACACTGTGGGATAGCTAGAAACATAATTTCGATTCCTCTGTATGTCCAGTATATGTAGAGAATTGACAATAAGAGAGACTTAACTTAAATGTAAAGCTTTAGTACCTATGGCAGTCTGGTGGCTCACCCGGTAAGAGTGCAGGCTTATGTGCAGTGAGTTGGCGGTTTGAATCCCGGGTAACTCATAACCAATCTTTTCTCATGTCTGAAAGTCTGGGAGAAGGGGCCCCTGTGGTGCTTGGGTACCTGTGGTTTGGTGGCTCACCTGGTGAGAGCACAGGCTTTGGTGCAGAGAGTTGGCGGTTTGAATCCTGGTTGATGCAATACCAGCCTCGCACAACTTCAAGCGCTACGGCAAGGGGGGGCCAGGACAATAGATGGGGGAGTTTATCACAACCCCGACTAAGCAGCTGGACCCTGCTGTTTTTATATAGGGGTAATGATACTATAGTGTAAGTAGTCTGTGATACATACTGGGCCGGGTTCCCTGTACTGAAGTAGCTTTCTCACAATTTAAACATAGATCGTTTGATCAGAGACCTCCAGAAAGATTTTTCTTTTTTAAATCAGATGGAAAGAGCCTATTTTGATAAAAGTGCCTATTTTCAATAACTTATTTTTTTCAAAATCACAAACTTTCAAAGATTTCAAGGACCCGTGGGAACCCTGGAAGTAACCACGGAGGGAGCCTCCGGGCTTTCTAAGCTCGAGAATCTAAATGTTGTTGCAACTAACTGAAAAAAATGCTCTCACCACTGTTCAAAACATCCTGACCGCCTCTGTCTGGGCAGTTTGTGGAACTGAGAAATTATTTTTATTTTCTACACAGACCTCTACTGGAATGAATGGGAATTCAGACTTCTCCAAATGTGGACAGATTGAGAAGGGCTGTTCACCTCTTGACCTTTCTGGTCTTTACTTTTGGCCTTCAGTTCTTCCTTCAGCTTGTGGCTCTCCTCTGCGAAAGACTGCTCCTCATCACGCACCTTTTCCAGCCTCTTTTGGATATCACTGACCTTCTTCATAGCCTGGGTGACTTTGGACTGGAGAGGGTGAAGAAGGTAATAGGTACTTTCACAAATATTGCCTATACATATGCAATACACACACACATATATTTATCTCTCACATTATTTATTCAGTTCTAAAAAGAAAATCCTGAAAGTATAAGAACACATAATGCTTCATTACGACTGTTTTGATATCACTTAACTCGGTAAGAAAATGAGCCCCACCATATTTCGTACAGAGGGTCTGGTAGTAGAGGGTTTGGTAGTAAGAAATAATTGCTTTGTGGAAGTTTTCAAGTTTAAAAAGATTTGGTCATTCTCTTTCTATTCTTCAAAGAATCCTTTGTTTGAGGAACCAATTCACTTGTCACTGCCAAATACAAAATGGAACTCACCTGGCAAAGCAGAAGCTTGTTCTCAAATTTGCCATCACTCTCTTCTTTCTCGATTTGTTCCTTCAGCTGTTCAATCTGCCACTCTTTCTCTCTCACCTAAGTCGGAAAAGGGCAAACCATGTTGTTATTGTGTGTTGCACTGTGGTGCCAAGCATGACAGGCATTTTTGTCAACGCACCAGACACCAAGCCATCTTCCTCTGGAGCTCCTCCAGGGTCTTCTTCATTTTGTCGAGAGATGCCAAACTCTCATACCGCTCTCTCTTATGCATATAGTCTTGCTTGAGGTCTTTAAGACACTTGCGAAAATGGAAAAAACAGTTTTATGCTTCATCCATATTTAGTCCACAGTTCATCTTCATCTTGCTCATAATTTTTGTCCTACCTCCTCCTGGCGCTCCACCTGGTCCCGGGTCACATCCTCCGTCTGCTTGATATGAATATAATCTCTCCTCATCTGCTCCAGCAAAGTGGCCTTCATGAAAAACTTTAAAGGGAACAAGGGGCAGGTAAGCTTCTACAGTCCAACCAAAAGAAAAGTAAAACCTTTTCTTTAAAATCTACATAAAACAAAATGTTTGAATGATCACCTTGTACTTATCTGCTTCACTTTTTGAGTGGAGGAACTGTTTACTCATCTCTTGGTTGAGGATTGATACAGGATTATCCACCTATTTTGTTAACAATTACTTACTTTAAATTTCATTATTCATTTATAAAATGTGGTGATCATGTAAACTATGCAAAGGAAAAAACACCTTGTCCTACCTGGATATTAAAATGGTCTAAAATAGACATCAACTCCTCCTTTTTGTTGGAAATAATTTGACCTGAAAGCAGAAAGGAAAAGACATTAGCAACATACTATTAGCATTTTAGGCATTATAGGCATTACATATTAAACTTTTTTAACAGAATGAATCAAATGTTTTACCTACCAGATTTACTCTTAATCTTACACAGCCTACATCCATCGTTGGTGATGCGCTGTTCAACAATAATGCAGTCTCCATATATGTCTCCCTTATATGCATCTGACCCTCTGTTGCGCAGTTTTACTGTAACATCTGCATGGCTGTGTACATGTAAACACCAGCATAGTTAGCATGTAGAGATACAATAATGGCACCTCTTGTGTTACCTTTCACTCAAGTCAAAAAAAAACTGCCTATACTGATGTATAACATAGTTTAATACATACCTGTTATAAGATAAGATCAGATAACATAAAACAATTGTCAAAATAAGATAACACAAATAATGCAGATGAGTTGGAGATAAAGCATGAGACATAAAGCAGATAAGACCAACCTCTCTCCATTTTTAACAAATCCTTTCAGAGAAACTCCCCGATTTGTCATTGTGGCCTTTCCGCCAAGGCCCACAATAAGAGCAGTGAGGATTGCACTTTTTCCACCTAAACAGTAGGATCAGATGATGGCTCAACATTCTTTAAATGGTCATTGTTTGAACTTCAAAAAAATGTGTAAAATAATAGAACTGTTGGAATGACACATACTTCCATTATTTCCTACAATGAAATTTACATTTGACCCAAACTGGCATGGTCCAAGGTTTTGATGACACATAAAGTTCTTCAGTGTAATACTCTCAATGACACCAATATCTCCCAAACTCTGCAATCAAGGATAAGCAAATAAGACAACACAAGAGTGCCTTAATTTCTTCCATACACTTCAAAAGCAACTTATCTGTAACTGTATATGCGGCTGTACCGAAGTGGAAAATGGATGAGCCTCCAGGCTTTCTTCCTCCTCAAACTCTTCATCCTGCGCTGAACATCTTTCTGTTAATCTGAGACTTTTGCTGGCTTTGGCCTCAGTTTGTGTTTTTGACTTTCTTTTATTCATGGCCATGCACAAAACTGTGCAGTCTGGGGAAGATTAACACAAAACAAAAAAAATCTATTCTATACCCTTTCTTTTGTTCTATTCGTCATATTAAAAAAAAACAAAAGGTGGTTACACTGATTTATTTTTTAATGGCAAAGGAGGTCTGATAAGCAAAGTACAAAGCTTTGCAACCCTCAAAAACAAAAAATATCTTGATTTGCCATTTGTGATCATAGACAGCTGTTGGTCGAAAAGACCCAGAATTACAGATAGCAAACCATTGGATTTAGAAACTTTTAAACTTTTGAAGAACTGGACCCAGGTCTAACGTTACTCTGTCAGGGACAGCAACACACCTATCAAAATCCAAGGTGTAACTACAATAATTTAGACAAACTTCAATATTTCCTTTTAAAAAAAGCTGCACTTTAGGGGATTCTAGAATCTGACTTAAATGTACAAGTCAAGAAATAATAATTCAAAGATAACTAATGAAAATTGTCTAATGCACAATGACAATGAATCAAAAGCCTTCGTACAAATTATTCAAAGGCCTACACTATGATATATTTTCTTAATATTTACTTTGCAAAATATAAACATAAAAACTAACCAAGATTTATCAAGGTTGTCTAGATTTGCCTAGAAAATTAAATCACCTTGAGTACTGATTGAACAAGTTTGCAAATGCAAACACTACCCATGCATGTGTCTAACTTGACGTTTCGATGATGGAATATCGTCGCATGCTCATTTCCACAGGTGAATAAACAATAGTGTGGCTACAATGTTAGCGCAGCGCAGTCTACGGGCTCATAATGTAACGTTAACCTCATCCGTAGAAACGAGGCGATCTACAGAACCTACAATGTATTCACCTGTTGGAATACCATAATTTATACAACCTATTGTTTCACTTTCTGGTCTGCATGACCGGTTCAATAACCGTAGGCAGTTGGGTTAGCCCCTTGAGCCGTCGGAACTGCCCATGGTTTCTTCCTCTACCATAACAAGTAAAAACAAAAAACGCTGCTAGGGAGTTTTTCCTTGCCCCTGTTGCTCATTGGGCCTCTTGTGTTAAGCGCTTTGTGACATGCATTTTGTAAAAAGGCGCTATATAAATGAAATTGAATTGAATTGAATTGACAGCGTAACAGTAGGCCATGATCAAATGAACTGTTTAACGTTAACGTTATAGCCTGGAAAGACACTCTAGTCTATGCTAACGTTGGCGCTGTTCACGTTATAAGAGCTGTAGGTGTTAAGGCAATTTCCAAACCCATATCTTTATTTGGGAAACAACCTAATCGATTTAGATACAGTATGCTAACAAACAGTGAAAAAATACCTTGTCTTACCACACAGAGTAAACTATGCTGGATGTTTTAGCGCTTCCGGGTTAAACAACGACATATAGAGGCGGGCGTGCTTTTAGCTGACATCCGGGTTCAAATACGGAACCACTCTCCCTGGGTCAGTCATCCTTTACAATGCACACACGTAGCCGGGTATTTTTTAAAACCGAATACCCCCCCCCCCCCACCCCCCAACCCCAAAGAATCTCATGAGGCTGTCCAGCAACACTTTTCTTCGTGCTACCTCCCCAGCATAGCCCTGCATAGAAAAGGAGACTGGCGATGACAGACTGGTAGAACTAAGCAAAAGCTTGCTGCATACATTAAAGAACCCCAGGCTCCATAGCCTGCTCTGTGTCTTTTTGAAGAGTGCATCAGTGTTGTCAGTCTTGAACTCTCTTTTTTCCTTGTAGGCTACACTAGTATGGCGGGTTTAGTGCAATGTAACTATGTTAGGGAATGGAATGCGAATTAATTTACCTGTATATCACTTTAAATTCAATAACTGAGTCTCATAATCGGAATTTGGCTTTAAAATCTCACGTCGTCACCGTAACCATGCGTATGTTAGGCCCACACACCAAACATTGTAACCAAAGATTGTAACCAAGGAAAACGAGGTAGAAGAGGAGGTAAGCAAAGTGGTTTGATTGTCGTCTACTTATCGCCTTTATTTCTTCTGTTGCTGAGTAGAAACGCTGGGTGAACGTATATGTGTTGCTGGATAGACTATTAAAAAAACACGTTTGTGTTGTTGCATCCACCAGTTAAACATGAACGACAGTTTTGAGTCACAGACTCCTGCATCAGAGGAAACTAGCGTGAAACTAGCAGTGTGACATGACGGTTCTTAAGAGCTATCAAGGTTATTTGACATGTTTTGTGTGTCTGATTCTTTTTAGATATTAAAACTACACTTTTTAGTTATTTTTACCACATACAAGACCAATTTCCCCATGTCCGGAAAGGTCCACATGGAAGTTGCAAAAGTTAACTGGACCAGAAGTGAGCCAAATTCTCCATTGCATTTGGGGCAGATCCGGTAAACTGGTCTGGAACGGAATAGAGCTTTCCAACGGCGCAGTTCCGGAGAGGATTTGGTTTACGGATCATGAACAGATTCTATCCAGCACTGGCCCAGTACAGTTGTTAATGCTACATGTGGTACGGTTCTGGCCCAGATCTGTGACTCATATTTACATCTGGGGCTCATCTGGCCCTGGACTGTTATCCTGATTTCTATTTTGAAGGACTCAAATAAATTCCCATACAATTACTTAAAAAACAGTATATTTTATTAACATTTCTGAAAGTAATACAAACAAAAGTCGTGTTTTTTTTTCAAAGTCAGTTCTATTGTCCATTTCTTTACATGTACAAGCCATACGCCATCTTTTGTATACATTTGACAGACAATAAAGGACAGAACAAACAGTAAAAGTGAACAGGCACAACAGAAAATATATTTTAACAAAAAATATATTCTATCCACTAGAGATACAGTAGACAGACAAAAAGAAGCACAGGCACAACAGAAAACATGTCCTAACCACGATAGTAACAATAGGTTAAGTGTACAGTAAGGTATATATTTTTCCTGGTATTTAAATGAAACTGGCACTTAAAAGAAGGCTTGAAATGTGCCTGTGGGGTGATTTTGACAGTGTCTTGAAAAGTGTGCCAAGTACCATGAAAGTAGTAGCTGAGATTGCATGTAAGTGTAGTTTTACAGTGCAAAGACTATCAAAAATAGCATCAGTGGTAGATAAAGTATCAGCTGATGTGTGCAAATTTGCATCGTTCATTTCTATGGGTCAGAGGATTTAGAGTCCAGAGTGTTTTCTCGGGGGCTGGAGAGGGGAAGAGTTCAACAGCCTGGTGGAAAATGCTGTTAGTGAGTCTGGTGCTACAGGAGCGGAGGCTCCTTCCAGAGGGAAGGAGGTTGAACAGCTTGTGTGCAGGGTGACTGGCATAACTCTTGTAACAATTGTGATTGCTTTCCAGTTGAGGCGGTATTGTACAGGTCTTTCAGGGAAGAGAGTGGTGCGCCAATGATCCTCTCAGCTGTGTTCACTATGCACTGCAGGGCTTTCCTGTTGTTGTCAATGCAGTTCCCGATGCAGCTTGAGATGCTTTCAAGGGTGTCTCTGTAGAATGTAAAAAAAAAATAGTTTAACATTTTAGGTTATTATTGTTTTAGATTATTTATTTATGTACAATCCCCATCAATCTCTCAGAGACCAAAATTATATTTCATTTAGATGATATGCAGTGAAAGAACAATGCAAGTTACCTTAGCTTTATGCGTCCATTAATTTTGCAGTGGTCCGCGATGGCCTCCTAGGTAAACCAAATTCAGTATAAAGTGAGTGGAGGGGCTCTGGGGTTAGACTGGCCGTAAATGTTTACTGCTCAATTAATTATGTGTGTTGGCCAATTTTAACTCTTGTTTACACAGCATGCATGAAAAAGTAATTGAAGAAAACAAAATGACAAGTTGTATTAGCCGCAAAACAGTACCCCAAGTAAAACATCGAAAGTTGTGTACTCACCGAGAGTTGGAGCAGCGAAAGCTGGTGCTAGCTTACTGCAAGAGGGTAACGTTAGCCCAGTTGAGCAGAGGGTATTGGACAAAACCGAAGGCAGGAGAACATGTAAAGAGGGAGAAAACAAAAATAAGTTTAATAGGGACTACACAAACTGGAGAGAATGTGATATATTTAACTAATGAACCCATTGTTGTCCCCATTATGGCTATGCCTTGATATAGTTTAACCAGTCATTGCTGGCAAACCTCACTTTAAAGGGATTCTCCGGAGTAAAATACAATTTAGGCCAATTTACGGATGATTGGGAGTATATACATTGAGTTGGCATCAAAATCACGTCATTCGGATGTGTTTTGAGAAAGTTGCATTTTACCGTTTTGAGCCCAAACTCGTTAGCCTGGACGTAAACAGGGCATGTCATTCCTGCGGCTACAAAACGCTATTTATACCTCTTCTACAGTTCCAAACAACATTACACTTACGTGGTAATGAGTAGAGGGTCCCTATATCCAAACCGAAGTATCCCGAGGTCTTCATGTGGTCGGATAGAGAGTCCAGAATGAATTTCAACAAGCCAGTAATTTTCCGGAAATGTTGTTGCTTTAGCCGCCATCTTTAGGGGAAGGAGGAGTCGATTGCCAAGTGTGCAGTAACGCACTCTGGAAATTCACAATTTTCACAGTTAAATAAAATAAAAAATAGTCCAGTATTTCTTTCGAATTTGATATGAAGTTGTATGCATCAGCAGAGCCTAGCTTACTAACGGTGGAATTTTGAAATGTCACATGACGTCATCTCGCGTGAAGTAGCTAAAGATGGCAACTAAAGCAGCACCATTTCTGGCAAGGTACTGGCTCGTTAAAATTCATTCTCGACACTCTATCCGACCACGTGAAGACCTTGGGATACTTCGGTTTGGATATAGGGACCCTCTACTCATTACCACGTAAGTGTAATGTTGTTTGGAACTGTAGAAGAGGTATAAATACCGTTTTGAGCCCAAACTCGTTAGCCTGGACGTAACCAGGGCATGTCATTCCCGCGGCTACAAAACGCTAAAATGCAACTTTCTCAAAACACATCCGAATGACGTGGTTTTGATGCCAACTCAATGTATATACTCCCAATCATCCGTAAATTGGCCTAAATTGTATTTTACTCCGGAGAATCCCTTTAACTAGCAACATTGTCTAATAAATCGGATCAAATTTAACACGTAATATACAAGCAAGTTGAACTAAACTAAAACTATAGTTCTATTACGATCACGAATTCTCTATTTAAGCCTGTGTTAGAGCCCGACCGATATATCGGCAGGCCGATATTATCGGCCGATATTAGGCATTTTCCAAACTATCGGTATCGGCATTTATAATGGCCGATAAATGAATATTTCAGTGTGTTGGCGTTTTATATACTCAGATAAGCATGACAAAATTCGTGACTATCAAGTCCAATATTTTGAATTTGATGTTCTGTTGTGACAAAAATAAACAAGTTTCTTTTTAAAATGCATTATCATTATTTTAGTTAAAACTCATAAATAACTACAAATAGCTAATGTTATGGAAATCTTTTAATGTTTTGTTGCGAGTTTCTGATTTTTTTTTTTTTAAATATCGGCCGATATATATCGGAATATCAGATTTTTAAACCAACAAATATTTGTATCGGTATCGGCCTTCAAAATCCTTTATCGGTCGGGCTCTAGCCTGTGTTATTTATGAAGTTTTAAATATCTGGCGGGTGGGACTATCAGTAACGTTAGCAATTCTCTCGCCTTACATATTCTCAGGCTATTCTCAATATCTGTCAATGTAAAATAACCGTAAAGGCTAGTATTTAGCAAGCACTCATTGTAAACTTGGTTGGCAAACATGACTAACAGAAAACAAACAACATTTTTTTATGTGTAATGTACTTACCCGGACGAGACCACCACTCGGAGGATAACGTTATGTTGGCAAGCGTTCGTAGTGAAATCAAAGACCTTTCATCAACCGTCTCTGGTGAAATTCTGTTGAGTTCTGGCTCCTTCCTTCGTTCTGCAAATCTGTAGTGAGTCCGGTGCGATTCCATCATCATGAATACACGGTGGCTAGTCTATGTAAGTTCGGCGCAATGCTGGTACGGAGTCGCTTATCAAATCTGACTGGTATGTATGTTCGGCGCAATGCTGGTACGGAGGCGCTTATCAAATCTGACTGCTATGCGGATTTGGTGACTTTAAAACGGATCTGGCACAAAGGAAATTGCTGTATGTATTAATTTTTAAACCAATTTGCATTAAGTTCATGATTACAATAATAAACCTAATAAAATACGAATGTTTTTTTTTTTTTAAATAAATCAATCACAAATTATCAATCACAAAAATCAATCACAAATTATGCTCGTCCCACAGTTTTACATACCACCCCGTAACGTGTACTTGTTTTGGCAATTAGAAAGACACAGTTTCTCTTAAGGCACACTGCAAACAGACATGAAAGCCCGTCTGAGCTTTCATTTGAAAGCAATTTTATGTTTCAAGGTAAAGGGATTTTCAAGTTATAAACTTTTGAATGTCAGTAGGCCCTCTTGTTTACAAAAAGTTCCTATGGGAGTTTACATAGGGGTCCCATTGGTCGTAGCAAGCTGAGAAATGGAGTTAGGGCCTAGATTTATTGATTTGGGGGTATCATAGAATGGTACCTTCATATCTTAGTTAGTTCATAGAGTTGGCAAGTGACCCGGAAGCCTGTAGTTTTTCTTGTTAGCATTTCACGACATCAGGTTCCTAAGTTTTTTCCCCTATGGGAAATCCAATGTTAATTTTGGAGCTCCATCTCAAATAAGGTGTGAGCAAAAGCACGTGTGTAGACGACCTCCGCATTCGATGGAGGACATTAAAAAAACATGTTATGGACGATGGGTTTACAAATTTGCAGTCTAATGATAAAATAAATAAGATGTTGCTATCACTAGGCTAAAGTGGAAAGCCCTTTTGACTACAAGTTAGCGGCGCTTAGCCCGGACGCCATGGTAACCAGAGCTATACAAAACTGCGCTCAATGACATGTCATCCCGCAGTTTTTTAAAACAAGCTTTGTGAAAGATTCGCCAATTGTTGACCGTTGTAATCGTTGTAAATTACACTGAATAATTGTAAATAAAGAACATATTGCGTTTTAAATCATTTTACCGTCGTTTTTGAAAATTACGTCAAAGGTAAGAGACAACTCCATGTAGTCCTTAATTTTTCGCTGTTAGCAGAGGGATAGCAACATTCATTTATCATCGTTACAATGCGTCTAAAAAACACACCCAGGCTATGTTGCTACTCATTTTATTGATGAAAAACGAATGCCTAGGTCCCGTAGGTCAGACACTGCGATATTTGTTGTATATGTTGTTTTATTATTTGAGCCATTCATTTTCCCATAGAGGTTTTTGCTTAGGAACCGGAAGTAGGAAAATTCTAACCCGCTGCATACAGAATGACGTGGTTCACTCTATAGACATTTGAAATGAGCGGGAAAAAACTTCCAACCTTTGTAACTCTGTGTCCATATGTCACAGAAACATACATATTTTTCTTGAAAAAACTTGAGGGTGTTACCTTTCCAATAAACCTATGTAGGAACTGTCAAGCTTTTAATTTGGGTATGCCGTTTTTTTTTTTTTAATAGGAAAAATAGGGGCGTGCATTAAGGGGTTAAGTGACACCACTGACCGCATGACATCACTCAAACCCAAGAACTGAAGCAGGCAAGTTCCCACACAAATATGAGTTATTTGCGCTTTTTGGTAGTTAGATAGGGTCCGTCAAGCTTCACCTTACCATCCCGTAACGCAGAATAGACAAGAAAACTGTAAAAATAAATAAATAAATAAATAATTTAAAAGGAAAGGGGATAGAATTTTAAACTGAATTGTGCACTTGCTAGCTTAGCTAGTTGATAGCTGTGTTAGTGGCAGTTATTCTGAGGTAAATCTTACCACCCCGTAACACTTTGTATTGTTACAGGGTGGTAAGGTAAGATAAAGTGCTTGTCTTTGGGATTTAGATTACATAGTTCCTTAAAATGTTGTGTCTAAACATAGAAATGTATACTATATAATTTATACTATGTAAACTATATAAGTGCACTGGGTAAACTGTCAGCATCAATAATATTCATCCATTGGCATGGCCCCAATGAGTAATGCTGAACGACATGAGATGAGCATGTGTGTGTGTGTTGGGGTACTATATACATGGAATGAGTGTGTGTGTGTGTGTATGTGTGTCCATAAACATATCCAGAACGAGTAAAATAAATGTTAAAAAGTACCAAATTAACCACCCCGTAACAATGTATTCTTTTTGTAAAAAAGTACGTGAAATATCCTACAAATGTTTCATCATAGTGTGATTACATAGGTTTATTTACTAATGTGAGTTTCATTTGACAACGGAGGAAAATAGTCAATATTGCTAATACACTAGTTAAAAAACATGCATAATTCATATTACGGAGATTAAAATCTAAATTCTGTAAATATACAATAAAGTAACAAACTTGAAATTTCTAAAATCATTATGAAGACCTTTTTATGACAGGAAAATATGTTTTCAAATAAATATATGCATTATGTCTCAAATGGAGTGCATTTTGTCTGTTACGGGGTGGTAAAATATACATCTGGGTCAGAAGATAAAGGATTATATTAACAGGGATTTATGCACAATGTGGGAAAATACTTTTTTTTGAGGGTCAAATGTGTCATATTTAATGTGAATGTCTTCAAAAATAACTTTTCTTCGACTCCTTTTTTAAATATTGCAATGTGGAAAAGGTTTCGTAGAATGACCCAAAAGTGAATTCACCACTGACCAGAAAAAACCTGGTCAGGAATCATTTGCGCATTATTCAAAGGCTACTTTATGGGCACTTGGTGCTTTGGGATACGATAAGAGTGCACACTGCAGGCACATGCTGCTTCTTTCATCAGCAGGAGCAAGCAGCAACGCATATGGAGTCCTCGAAATATAAAATTCAAATGTACATACATACATACATACATCACACCATGGTTATTTTATTAAAATATAAAATATTTGCAAACCTTGATTGCAGTAAGCACTGAGAATTAATAACAAGTAACTGATGGACTATTTGACCAGTGGCGGACACATTAAGTTAATATTTTGGTTATATATAGGCTACTGTAAATCTCCCAAGCTTTCACCTTGCGCACATTTTCTTCACATGAAAACATTTTGCCAAGTGTAATCCGCCGTCATAATACATAATACACCATGGAACAGTGTGCTGGACCTTTAAAAGGAATGAGAGTGTGAACTCTTATTGGTTCGTTTCATGCTACGCCCCAAACACACCCCCATGACTAATTCACTCATTTAAGACAGCCCATTTGAACTATGTGCCAAGCGCAATATTCACTTTTTCTGCAGGCAATATAGTGTTTTGTGCTGAGACCGCCCTCAAAGACAATTGTGCTTAAGACTTCTGACAATCTGGAAGAGAATGTGAAAATGGTGCCCTATGTGGGTATCGGATCTGCGAGGGTTACTGAATCTATCAGTTCCGATACCCACAACTAGGGGCACAGGCTGTCTCCAAAACATAACAAAGCACGGCTAACCAATCGGTAACAAACTAGTTTGGGGGAGGGCTGAGGGTCAATGCACGTCCCCAACCATCTTGTTGCCGAATGGTTGGCCTTGGTTTGTAATGTTTTTGTGCACAACCTGTGCCCCTATAGTGTTTGTCTGAGGATTACAACCCCTGTGTCAAATGTTTTTTTTCTTTGGTTCAGTAGACCTCAAATTATGTCAGCACTACATCAGGCTGCGGCATCAGGAGATGCTGAACTTGTAGAGGAGCTTCTGCAGCAAAACCAATATGATCCTAATCAGAAGGATGTTGACTGGAACAACAAGACTCCCCTACACTGGGCTGCAGCTCAAGGTCAACTATCTTGGTGTAAATTTACTAATCTGGGTGTTATTTCTGCATACAGAATCAAGTGCACTTAGCCTTTGGAATATATAGCATGGTATTTGGTGATGGCTAAGTGCATAACTACTGAAGACATCTATCTTGATACTGTGCTCATGTAAAACCGAGAGTTTGCTGCACAATTTTCATCCCATGGCTTTACATTGCTTCCCAGGTCAGGCAGAGATTGTGCGGGTCCTAATTGAGCATGGCGCTCGGCCATGTCTTTGTACAGGGAGTGGATGGACTCCTGCTCACTTCGCAGCAGAAGCAGGCCGACTTCAAGTGCTGCGAATGCTCCATTTCTACCACGCTCCACTGAACAAGGAGGACTGTTGTGGTGATAAGCCAGTTCGGATTGCTGAGATTTATGGACACAAGGACTGTGTGCAATTCCTTAAAAGGTATGGTATACTGATTTATTTTTAGTTTCTCTATGCAGATTTGTACAGAATTTACAGAATAGTTGATGATCAATAATTCCAAAACACTCCCCCTTGATTTATTTTTTCAGGCTATTAGCAGGATTTTACTGTGGATCAGGGACCTACATCATATAAGTTTAAATACTGTAATCATTATAGATCACTGAGAAGCAAAATTAGATTGCCCTTACTCACCAAAGCATGATTAAGCAGTGGAACTAACTATAAAAGTGCACAGAAACAACAGTGTTCTAACAGAAAATATATTCTAACCACTATTTTTACCACTAGAGATACAGTAGACAGACAAGACAGGACAGACAAAACAAGTGTACAGGTACAGCTAAAAACATGTCCTAACCACTATAGTAACAGTAGGTAAAGTGCATGTGGAGCTTGTATGTATTTAAATAAAACTCGTACTAAAAAAAAAAAAGGCTTAATTTTTTTCTATAGGGTAGTGGTTTTACAGTGCAAAGTCAGAGAATGGCAGCAGTGGAGGAACAGCATGGTTAAACAAAAGTAGCAGCAGGTCGTCCAGATTTTGCATAAATCAGAGTAGAGGTGTGAATTTTCACTGGTCTTGCGATTCGATTCGATTACGATTATCATGTCAATGATTTGATTTAATATCTCGATGCATCACGATGCATTCCATTAATGCAATTGGAGCAATTGAAAACGCTCCAAATATTTTAAAAGCTGATAATTTGACACATTTTGGCTTTTATGAACAGATGTGGAAGCATGAATTAGACATGTCATATGGCTGCCACAGTCACTGCTGGGACTATTCTTTCTACTTTTTAACTTTTTGGGCCCAATAATGCACACGGTGCACTGTGCTTTCGCGACTTGCACAACCTACAGTATCATTGCTATTTTGTGTAAGCGCATTGTTCTTTTTTTCCAGCAGAAATGTACGTTGTCAAGATAGCAGATGGCTTCGTGCTCTGTTGGGCGTGTCAGTGAAAAGAACAACGCGAATTTGCTATTTTACAAGAAGTAAAAGTGAATTTGCCAGTCAGGAATCATTTGCGCATTGTTCAAAGGCTATTTTATCAACACTTGGTGCTTTGGGATATGGAAGAGTGCAGGCACACTGCAGCTCATATGGAGTCCTTGAAATATAAAATTCAAATGTATATCACATACATCACACCATGGTTATTTTATTAAAGGTGCTCTAAGCGATGTGACACGTTTTTAGGACTAAAACATGTGTTGTTACATACAGCAAACATCTCCTCACAATCTGCTAGCTGCCTGTCCCCTGAACACACTGTAAAAAAACGCGGTCTCTGTAGACAGCCCAGGCTCCACAAACGGCAACATAACACAGTGGGCAAACCTAGCATAACAAACGAAAACGAAACATAACAGTGTTCCAGCCAATAAACGACAAGGTTCATGAGTCTTTCGGGAGGCATGGGAGGGAGGGGGAGGAGTAAGCTAACTTATAACGCTTGAACCCTCTCTGGAGCTATCGTCCGTTTTGTTTGACAATACTTCGAACGTCAACAAGAAGTGACGTGAAACAGCATCGCTTAGAGCGCCTTTAAGATATATAATATCTGCAAACCTTACTTGATTGCAGTAAGCACTGAGAATTAATAACAAGTAACTGACGGGCTATTTGACCAGTGGTGGACACATAGGGATGTAAATACACTTTTCAAGCGAGATTGTCAAGAAACAAGAAAGTACATATTAGGGTACACCACCAAAACCTCATTTAAGTTAATATTTTGGTTATATATACTGTAAATCTCCCGTGCATTTTCTTCACATTAAAACATTTTGTATAGTCCGCCATCATAATACAGAATACGCCATGGAACAGTGCGCCAGACTTTTAAAAGGAATGAGAGTGTGAACTCTTATTGTTTTGTTTCATGCTACGCCCCAAACACACCCATGACTAATTCACTCATTTAAGACATCTCATTTGAACTATGCGCTAAGCGCAATGTTCACCTTTTCTGTAGGCGTATAAATATAGTGTTTCGCACGGAGACCGCCCCCAAAGACAATTGCACTTAAGACTTCTGACAATCTGCGAGAAATCGTGAAAATGAAGCCCATTAACGGAGTGTGCCGAGCGGATGAGACATTCAGAACAGAATGAAGGACAAATGTAGCTGAAGATTTGCAAAAGAAAAAAATAATAATGATCTTTTTTTATTATTATTATTTTGCATATGCCCTGTTATGTGATCAACAAACATAAATGTAAACATGTTACATTTCTGAACATCTTTCTTTCAAACAATGCACTTTTGGTTTAAGGTCCCCGGACTTATTGAATGTACCTCAACCCCGGACAGAATTGTTGAAAAAGGCCTTCATGTTTGCTGCACCTTCGGCGTGGAATGATTTTCAGAAAACACTTAAACTACACCATCTGTTTTTCTCTCTCACAAGCTCCTTCTAAAGACCGCTGTATTGCATTGTATATTGCACTGCATTCTATTGGAGGCGGTCCGCGCTGCTGAACATTGCAAGTGCTGTATCTACCGCTATAGGCCACGGTGGCGCATTCTACACCTTTGTTTGCCGTGTAATGACTCATTTTAATATCCTAAACAGTATGAAACGGATTAATTAAATGAAAAATGTTGCATAGTGGGCCTTTAAATCGCGGGCCATCATCATCAGGCAAACCATGCTTTCCTACTGAAAAAAAAACTTTATCATATCATAGGCCTATATGCTACTCTATTTATTAAAAAAAATAATTTTACATTCATTTAAAATGGCTGCTACAGCTCCTGTCATCTGTAATTCAACAGATAGGCTTAGCAACCTGACTAGCTAATGATTTGGCTATGCATTAGTTGCTAATTCTACATCCTGATGATGTTTCTGTTTGGATGTGTGAAAGATTTTCTATCAAAATAAATTCTAGATTAGCAATCAATTCCGACGGAGCACTACCATCTGCATAGCCGCTGGCCTCGCTTTAACTCCAGTCACCCTGCTAGACATACACACCGCGACAGCTTTAATGAAAATCAGGCTAGATGAACCCAAATCAAAAGGACTAAAAAGGCGAGAAAATTTTGACTAGTTATAACAAGGTCTGGCCCCCAGTGGACCCAACAGTGCATCTCTAAGTAAACAACATCAATTTCTGGATCTCCTCGGCCAGATTAGTGAATTGATCGAAATAAATCCAGGATCAGAGTTCTTAAAACCATTTTTCATCCACTAGGATGTCCACTGATCCTTCATTCTTCTCAATCTCTACAACCTCCTTGAATCCAATGTATAACGTTTTCATGAGCATAGGTCTCATACAGGAGTAACAGATCGTTTAGCTTGAGTTTTTTCAAAATCTCGGATATGCCTTATTACCACAAATCCACTACTGGTCGTGTGGCAAAATCAGCCCGCTGTATATTTAAATACTTCATATTTCCCAACCTTTTCCTATATTTTTGTGTATTACCCGATAGAATTTACATCCTTTTTCCCCCTTGGCCCAGACTATCATAGTGCTTAGATACACAAACACAACCCATGCCTCTCGTGGCGAAATTTGGCTTTACCTAATTCTAATGCAACATTGTTTCCCTTCTGAATAGTGATCAGACTCGTTTTCTCAAATCAAATTCGTAACCGTTAACAATTTATTTATAACTTCAACCCAATTTAAATTTTCCTCCCATACAACGGCCTTAAGGGCACTCTGGAACCAAACCAGCGTTGCATGGAGAGCAATTACCTGTCAGAATCGGATGCACCTAAAATGCCAAATGCAAACCGTGGCACACCCAACAACTTCTCTCCCTCACAGAGATTTTGCTCTAACAACGCTCACACGAGCTCCCCTCTGCCTCGGGTCCTCTAAGACTACAATTCGCCCAAAACCCAAACACAGAAGCATTCGACAAATCCCCCCAACTACTTTTCCCATTTCCTGTTGAAAAAAAAAAAGATTAGTAACACAGAAAATTTACACTCCAGTAAGTTTTTTCTTTTTCCACAATTTGATTTGATTATTTCAGAGTTCGTTGTATAGATGATGCTGTGATGTGTGACGTGATAATCTAACTGGTTCCTTCTTTAATAGTTGGACTGTGAGAAAATACAGTCTCCTCTTCACCACCACTCTTATCTCCTTTTGAGAAAGGTGGGAGTATCAGACCATGGGTTCACAGCGGCCGTCAATGGCCCTGTATTCAGGCTGTGCCTGTGTGTGTGGACAAATCCACAAAAAAAAAACAAAGAACCAGCACTGTGCTCTGCTCCATGAGCCAATGCTGTTGTCGATTTCCTTAGTGGGGGGTCAAGATCCGTCGTATCAGGGCGGCTAGGTGGTTGGTAAAATTCAGGTGTGTTGACCACTCTGCAGTGGCTTAAATGGACCTAGAGATCTCTTTCCGCCACCCAAACAGCCGTAGGGGTGGACAACAGCACCTCGTAGGGCCCCCTAAATCTGGGACCATGCCGATACTTTTGTTGAAAATCTAGTATTTAGACCCAGCAACCAGATAGCACTGGCAACCGTTCTGGCCCAAACACCTGTAGCAGGTAGGTTTTCACCTGTTGGGAATGAAAGTTAATGCAGCACATCCTCTTATACTTAATCATGTTAGTTTCTGCTTCCTCCACATCTGGATCTGCCTGTATGAATTTCATGGGTTTGAGAGAAAAAAATAAAAGCTCGGAGCAAAATAATGCTAGTAGTTTTTTTTTTTTCCCATTACTGCTGCATTGCATAAACAAATTTCAATTCTTCCCTAGTCAGTCTGTGGCTAATTGTCTGGGATCTCATGTCCCCCTCTTTGCAGACTGACGTGCCATCAGAACTGCAAAAAGATTTTTCAGAATTACCGAATCAGTGCTAACAACAGCGATGGGTAACTGGATGACAGCTAGAAAGATAGAAACAGACTGTAAAGTTCTGCAATAGAATGAAAACCCCTTTCCTTTTTCAATAGCACCAAATCAAGTACTATGGCATGAACATATTTATGCATTCATGTAGACCGTGGTAGACATCATCCCTGCGGAAAGAAAACATAACAAGATAACAAACCAGTCAACAGTGTAAAAGGTTAGTCAGAGTTGTCCAGCCTAGATCTGGAAGAAACTTCAATAAAAATTACACAATCATGAGGTTCGCCATCTTCTGCTGAAAGAAATATGGTGTTATGATTAAAGGTTACGCAGTGCATCAGAAAGATCTGTCAGCTAAACAGTCAGCGTCAGAATAATCAGTCGTCTAAAGTCAAAGTATAGTCAGCATAGAGCACAGCGGCTGCAGCTGACGCAGCCCACAACCACTGAACCCAGTTTTAGACACAGAATGACTGTGTCTGACACACACTCTCGAAAGCGCCCAATGCTTTCTCACAACTCAAAAACACAAAACATTGTATCCGTATTGTATTAACTGCCGTCACATGACACCATGGCTCCCTATTATGCTCAGCTCCCCTGTCGTCCACAGGGTGGTCAAACAGTACAGGGCACATTGTCAAGTTCAACTCCAGTTTCACTCCAAAGGACACTCAGGGACAACTCTTGCTTCAGATTTTCAACTTTTATTTTCAACTCCAAGTTGATTAGTATGAATCAGTAGTTGACATAGCAGTAGGTTGATAACCTTCAAAGCATAGAAATTGGAGGTTAGAAAAAAAACAATAAACAGTTAAACCCAACAATGTCAAATAATGTTCTCCAAGTTAAATTTTCACCTTCAAACAATGACTTGCAGAACTTATACTAAACAAGTACATTAATGTATCAGTTATAAATACTTTTGATGGTACTGTGAGTTAGCAGCTCGTCAGCCCCGGCTCACGTCAGGAAGTGGAGTAACAAGAGGGGGGATGTAATAATGGGGTAATGACCGAGCCTTACGGATATATTAGTGAAAAACTGAGGTGCATTTATTTACAGGTGACAAAAGTGCAAACAAAACAAAAAGACTTTAAATAAAGAAGACAAAACCAACCATTGCAGACCATATCAAATAGTCCAGCCTTACAGCAAGCTGACAGCACATCCACACCATACAACCACCCAATACATTCTGGCCACGCTCCTTAAATAGGCCCACCAATAATTAGACAATTGGGCCAGTCCACCTGAACAGATAGACATACAGACAGGCATACCACTACAATGACAAAACAGTGCAATATATGCAATAGAACACTTATAATCACGTCACAAAAAACAATAACAAACATAAATAATAGCTTAGGGCCGTTTAGACAATTAACCAATTAAACATACAACACAGAATGAGAAATAGTGCCCATTTACCACCCCAGTCCCAACAAACACCTTTCCACTCCCCGGGTAAAATGAAGTGAATAACTACCTGGCTCCAATGCGGAACGCGTTTACCCACGGACCAGTTTGCTGACGGACCAGGTGAGACGGCAATAGAGTTGGCAAGTGACCCGGAAGCCTGTAGTTTTTCTTGTTAGCATTATTTCATTTAAATAAGATGTTGCTATCACTTGGCTAAAGCGGAAAGCCCGTTTGACTACAACCAGAGCTATACAAAACTGCACTCAACGACATGTCATCCCGCAGTTTTTTAAAACAAGCTTTGTGAAAGTTGTAATCGTTGTAAATTACACTGAATCATTGTAAATAAAGAACATATTGCATTTTAAATAATTTTACCGTCGTTTTTGAAAATGAAGTCAAAGGTAAGAGACAACTCCATGTAGTCCTTAATTTTTCGCTGTTAGCAGAGGGATAGCAACATTCATTTATCATCGTTACAATGCGTCTAAAAAAACACACCCAGACTATGTTGCTACTCATTTTATTTATGAAAAACGAATGCATAGGTCCTCGTAGGTCAGACACTGCGATATTTGTTGTATATGTTGTTTTATTATTTGAGCCATTCATTTTCCCATAGGGGTTTTTGCTTAGGAACCAGAAGTAGGAAAATGCTAACCCGCTGCATACAGAATGACGTGGTTCACTTGCCAACTCTATGAGAAGCGAGTTGTGTATGTTTGATCGGGAAGTTTACGGCTAGCTACGAAATGGATAATGGAGCAGAATCAGCGGGTACCTCACTGTCTGCTATGTTGGTTGGTAGATAAAGTCTATTGAAAGAGAAGTGTTGTTATTTCGTATGTTAGCTAAGTAGACAGATGTTATGTGCTGTGTTTTCAAACTACCGCCGCTACGACGGTCAATTTGGATGACATGGGAAATGTAGTGTAGGCATGCTGGGAAATGTAGTGTGAATGTGACGTTACGTGTACTATGCTAGAGACTGTGTGAGTTCAGGCAGTGGCTTTTTCACAGGTACATTTCAGAAGAAGCAATTTTAAATTAAATCATTTTAAAGTTTTCCAAATTAACTGAAATGATTTCATGTTTAAACTCAAAATTAAATTCAAGCATTTTATACATTGTTAAACTTATCTTGACTTTGAATTACCTTTCATAATTTAATTTTTGCTTTTAACTTTTTAGCTTATTAAACACAGTATTAATTAAATTGAACTGAAATCATTACACAAACACAGTGCTGAAATCCTTAGCTCAGCAATTAACCAAAGATACAAAGAAAGAAACAAAAATATTTTCTAGTTATATAGAGATACTTTCAAACTAACACAACAACCAATATAATACAACATAATTACCAACCATTGGCGTCTTTGGAAGAAACTTCTGAGTGAAGTTTGCTGTGCTGTTGCATAGTGTGCTATCCCTTTGTTTGGCTGAGAAGCCACCATTCCAGCACAAGTGACCTCATAAGCGGCAGCCATCTTGCTGGTGGATTCTGGGACATGGAGTTTCAATGGTGGTAGCAAATCACTTTTCAATTGACTCAACACCTCCCACTTGAACTCATGGTTTCTCAAATTCAATGAGGTCACTCTTCATTCTACTGTTCTTCAATGGGAATTAGAATGACAATGCGTCTGACATCTCTATGAAGAATCGTGGACAGGATTTTGTGTTTCAGTCTATCGGATTTTGTGGCTGGCTCTTTGTTGGGTGTTTTCCTAATGGAAACAGGATAGCTAGGAAAGGTTCTCACAAGCACATCTCTTACAATGCCTTGGTGCCTCTTACAACGGCATTTTGGTCAGCCACCCAGACCACATCTCCAACAGCAACATTCCGTTCTTTGGTGTGCCATTTATTTCGCACAAATAGGTTTGGTCCAGCCAATTGGCTCCACCTTTTCCAGAATTTGTTGACTTCTGATTGAATACTTTTTAGTCTTTTGTATGGATAGCCTTCAAACTGGAAATCTCCAGGGTCTCCTTTAGGATTTGCATGGCCTAGAAGTAGAGAATTAGGGGTAATGTACTCTACACTGTCTTCCCTGCTTTGAATCCTGGCGTCAATTGGTCTCTCGTTTGCAAGGTTGGCTGCCATGAAGAGTAGTGTTTGAAATTCACTCCAGGTGAAGACGCCATCTCCACCAAGGTTGCTTAGTGCACGCTTTGCTATTCTGACAGCAGCCTCTGCGGCACCATTTCTATGGGGAGAGTCGGAGGGATGGATTTTCCAAGACCATTCTGTTCCATGCTTAGCGGTTAGGTGTTCAACTTGTGACTTGTCCAGTTGGTCAAGGAATTTGTAGAGCTTTTCTAGAGCAGGTCTGGCTCCTACAAAATTAGTACAAGGGTCTGACCAGAGTTTCCTTGGGTGCCCTCTCAATGAAGTGAACCTTTGGTAGGCCAGCAGGAAACCTTAGGATGACTGGTCACTCACCACGTCAGTGTGCATGGCACGGGAGGCCATGCAACAGAAGACGATTCCCCATACTTTTAGTTTGGTTCTTTTCTTGACTTCATCCTTCACTTCATATGGGCCGAACAGGTCCAAAGTGGTGAATTCAAAAGGTGCAGCTGGGCTAGTTCGCTCTGGAGGTAGATGTGCCATAATTTGTTGACACTGCTTTGCTCTGCTCTTCCTGCAAGTCACACAATTGTCAACCATTTTCTTTGCAATTCTCCTGCCTTTTATTACCCAAGCCGTCTTCCTCATCCGGGAGAAGGGTTCCTGCTACACCTTCATGGTTGGCTTCATGGGATTCTCGTGCCAGCAGAGTAGACACCCATGCTTCAAAAGGTATAACTGGAATGGCAATCTTTGCTTCATTGAACATCTGGATTCTACCTCCACACAGTAGGAGTCCAGCGTTGACATCTTTGTATACTGCCAATCTGCCTAGAGTTGTGTCGTGAAATGTTACACCATCTTGAGCTGCGAGGAAGAGGTCATAACGTGCTGCCTCAAGTTCTTTGCTGGTCAATCCAGTTTGCTTGGGTATTGTTGCCTCCCACTTTGACTGTTCTGGGTCTGCGGCCCTCTTCAGCCACTGCTTGGCAGCTCGACGGACCCAGGCAATAACTCTCCTTAATCTGGTCAGGCTACTGAACCTTGTTATGTCTACAAGATGTTTAACCCAGCCGGTGGACCACCTTCTTGGCAGAATAGATTTAGCCTCTTGACACTGACTTTCCTGGGTGGTCAATGGACTTTCTTCCTGCTGAATCCTTTTGGCTTGGGCTCTGGTCATTGCAGTTGAAAATGCCTTCCTTCGAAGCTTGTTCGCATTTTCCCTGGCCTGGGTTGCGACTTCTCTAGCTGATTGAATAGGCCACTCCTCCACTGGCCATTTCAGGAACTCTGGTCCATTTTGCCAAGAGGAATTTTCCTTTAAATCATCAGGAGTGCCTCCTCTAGTTACGATATCAGCTATGTTTAGATCTCCACGGATCCACCACCAGTCTTGCACTGGTCCAGCCTTCTGGATTTCACCCACTCTGTTCGCAAAGAAGGTTTGGTATCCATAATTGTCTCGTTGAATGGCTCCTAGGATTGTTTGACTGTCCAGTAGATGGAACCATTTCTCAGTCTTCATTCAAGCATGCTTCTCCACATACTTTCTGATCCTGGTTGCAAAAACTGCGCCACAGATTTCTGCTTTGACGGCATCACCTTTTTGATCTAGAGGTGTTAGCTTGGCTTTGGCCTCCACAAGCCGGACTTCAATGCCTTGACTTGTCTCCCATCTTAAATACATCACAGCTCCATAGGTTTTGTCGCTTCCTTCAGAAAATGTGATTCCCCAAGGTTTTCCTTTCCAGCTAGGTGGTGTGAGGCTCCTACGGAATTTCACTTGTTTAAGCTGCACATATTCTTCAAAAAGCTCTATGGCCTCTTCCCTGAGGCTTTCTGACAGAGGTTGGTCCCAGGTTTCTTGGGTCAGTCTTCCACCCCTTCTTGGAATGCTTTTCGAACAAGAATTGCTCCCTTCTGCTTGACTGGTGCAACTAGGCCAATTGGGTCATACAGTGCAGCAACTTGAATTAAGAGAGCTCTCCAAGTTAGTGGGTTAGGTGTTTCAGCTCTCACCTCCTCTTCTAGAAGATCTTTGCCAACTCGCATCTTTTTTTTCCTTTTAGAAAAGTTCACTGCAGTCAGCATGTAGAGCTTGTCCTCATCTACCTTGTAGCCAATGCCCAGGGCTTTGTTTTCTCCTTCCCTCATTTGGTTTGGAAGAATCAAGGTTTTCCTTTGTTCCTGGCTGAGGACATCTGCTTCAGCTCCTTTCCTCCCACTTTGCCCTGAGCGGACCCATGGTTTGAGGAAGAAACCTTCAGCTTTTAAAATTTCTTCGACTTTTGCTGTGATGTTGTCTAGTCTGTGCAGGTCATTGTGGGAGGTCAAGAGGTCATCCACGTAACTGTCCTCTTCAATGACTCTTCGTTCATCCCTCAAGTGATATTCACGATTTCCTTTTCTTGGCTATCTCTCCACAGAAACCTGTGTAGATGCATCTCTTGTTCCTCCAACCAGACGGAGTTGTACATCTTCTTTATGTCTCCTAGGGCTGCATGCACACCTTCTCTAAATCTTAAAAGAACTGCTCTAATAGGATTGAGGACATCTGGTCCCTTTAAGAGAAGATCATTCATGCTCACACCTTTATATTTCTGGCTGCTATTCCAGACAATGTGAACTGGTGTTGTCACTGAATGATTTTGGTGCCACCAGGTGGCTGACATACCACACCGGCCCTCTCCACTTTTCCATGACTTTACTGGTGAGTTTCATGGCGGCACCTCTTTCGACCATTTCATGGATTTGTGTTGCATAAGCCACTTTCCATTCTGGCTCTTTGCTCAGTTGTTTCTCCATCCTTAAGAAGCAAGCCTGGACAGACATTTCATTGAGGCAGGATCTTCAGTCCAAGGATACTTCATGTCCCAGGGAGGAGTAGGGGTGTGAGCATCCTTTTCCTTGTAGGTGAGGCCTGCTTTAATAATTTCCAACTCCCTCTCCTCTGCCAAGGTCATGTCTCTTCCTCCTGGTGAGCAGTTTCCACATCGACACCCTCCACATCTTGGCTCGCATGCGGCTCCGATGCTGTCCCAGTGCCACCACTCAAGGAACTTATGGTTACTGGCAGAATTGAATTTGGACAGAGCCACATCTCCCTGCTGTTTCCAGGCTGGCTTGTTTGTTGGAACTTTGATTTCTTGATATCTGACAGGAGCAGTCCGCATAGAGCGAGTAAAGTGAGTTTGTGATTCATATGTTGCCACCTCTACTTCTTCAAGTAAGTCAGGATGGGCTCCGCCCACTGTTTTTCCCAATGGGCTTTCCCACAAAACAAGGTCTCCAATGACTTTGACCCTTTGCCGTCACATGCATCAGCATCATGATTACTGGAAGTTCAGTCAGCCCGTTCTTCTCCAGTAGTTCAGACTGGCCTGCTGCTTTAAGGGTTACTGAGGATCTGTTGCTTAATGCCTTTCTGCACTGATCTGCTACAGTAGGTCTGGGGAAAGCTGTGATAAGAATTCCTCTTGTTCCTCTGAATTTTCCTTTTCCGTCTTTTCCACCTTTATCCTTGTCTCTCCTGGCTTCAGCTTTTGGACACAGGAAATAATGGTGGTCTGGGCCAGCTCCTCCCCTTTTGCAATCTGTGTTCCTGCATAGAAAACTGTCTCTGCAGTCTTCATCATCACTATGGTGTCCTAAGCATTTCCTGCATGCTCCCGACTTCTTTAAAACAGACTTCTTTTCTGATAGTTTCAATGCTTTAAATTCCTTACAGAAGAAGATTTTATTACCGTGTCCATGATCCCCACAGATGCTACAGTTCACGTCAGCTTCTTTCCTTGTGGCTCTGGTAGATGCAGACTTTCTTTCATACTTTTTCTCTGGCTTGTCCCCAATTCTCAGTTGTTTAAGTCTCTCCAATATCTCCTCTTGATTCTTTAAAAACTTCAAGAGCATGTCAAGGTGAGTATCAGAAGTGACATTGTTTGCAGGGTGAACCATGAACATCAGCCAGTCTCTTTTTATGAAATCAGGTAACTTGCTTTCAATGGTCTTGATGACCAATGGATTCTTCATCGCTCCTGAGTTCCCTAGCTCAGTCAAATCTGCCAGGGACTTCTCCACTAATTGAATCAAGTCAATGACTTCTCGGCTGGTTCCCTTTCACCGGAGGTATCTTGTCTAGTTCTTCAAGGATTTCAACCGTGATGGTGGACTTATTGCCATATCTATTCTCCAGGACTCTGATCATGTCAGCTGCAGTTGTGTAGGTTGAAAGTCTTAGCTCTTTTGCAATGGTTTCACTCACACCAGAAGCTGGACCTTCATAACTTCAGGTGAACCAGTGGGCTCCCCCTGCTTTTGCAGGCTCTCCAAGTCTTTTCTCCACCTGTGGAACTTTCTCTTAATTCCCTGGAAGATGGGCAGAGTAGTTGGTTTTAATTTCACAATAGGTGGTGATGGTTGGATAGATTTCCCATTTGTGCTTTGATCAGCCATTCTCCTTGATGTGGCAAATTCTACTTTCCTCAGTTTTAGCCTATTGTGGGCTGCTCTCAGTTCTTTAAGTCTCTCATGGAGTTCATCTTTTGAGGATTCAGGGATCCATCTCTCCCATACAGACATAGCTGAAATGGTTGCACTTATGTTTTCATTCAACAAGGTGAGGTGAACATCATAGCCCTCTAGGTTTTCACTTCTGACTGGAACATTTTCAGCTTTATCAATAGCTTCTTCTGCTTCAAGAATCACTGTTTTGAGTTCTTTTCCATATCTTCCCCACAAGTTAGTTTCTACAATGCTTTTAATTTCCTCCATTTTAATCTCAGCATCTGTTATGGTTTTCCTAATGTCTGCCTCTTGCTGCTTATCAAGTTCTGCTTCTTCATCTGCCTCCTTCATGTCAGCCTCTAATCCGATCCTGTAGTCCTCATTAGAATCAAGCACTGACCTGAACCGGTCTGCAAGTCTTCCAAATTCCTCCATTAATTTGGCTTTTAGCATAGTGTTTGCTTCCCTTGAAATTAAGTTGGCATGTTTGGTGAAGTTGCTCTTCGCACTGGTCCTCTCATGCTTCTTCCGCCATCTTTATTTTTCTTATCTTTCTCACGCGTCCACAGCTTTCCTGGTTTTGAAGCCCTTTATCTTCTGCTCCAGGCTGCTCCGCTGGTTATCAACTGTCAAGTTCAACTCCAGTTTCACTCCAAAGGACACTCAGGGACAACTCTTGCTTCAGATTTTCAACTTTTATTTTCAACTCCAAGTTGATTAGTATGAATCAGTAGTTGACATTAGTAGGTTGATAACCTTCAAAACATAGAAATTGGAGGTTAGAAAAAAAAACAATAAACAGTTAAACCCAACAATGTCAAATAATGTTCTCCAAGTTAAATTTTCGCCTTCAAACAATGACTTGCAGAACTTATACTAAAAAAGTACTTTAATATATCAGTTATAAATACTTTTGATGGTACATTTCAGAAGAAACAATTTTAAATTAAATCATTTTAAAGTTTTCCAAATTAACTGAAATGATTTCATGTTTAAACTCAAAATCAAATTCAAGCATTTTATACATTGTTAAATTTATCTTGACTTTGAATTACCTTTCATAATTAAATTTTTGCTTTTAACTTTTTAGCTTATTAAACACAGTATTAATTAAATCAAACTGAAATCATTACACAAACACAGTGCTGAAATCCTTAGCTCAGCAATTAACCAAAGATACAAAGAAAGAAAAAAAATACTTTCTAGTTAAAGATACTCTCAAACTAACACAACAACCAATATAAACCAACATAATTACCAACTATTGGCGTCTTTGTTTGGCTGAGAAGCCACCATTCCAGCACAAGTGACCTCATAAGCGGCAGCCATCTTGCTGGTGTATTCTGGGACATGGAGTTTCAATGGTGGTAGCAATTCACTTTTCAATTGATTCAACACACATATTAACCATGCTGCCAACACTGGAAAATAAAATAAAATGCATCATTGATGGGAAATAAACTCCCACAAACGAGAGTGGGCTTCCTCCCATTCTGCCAATTTCACACAAACTTTCTCAATGAACTCAAGTCTCCCCACTTTGAGAGAGGAAAAAAAAAAAGCACTTACTAATGTAATTTCCCAGAGTCAAATATTTTCATACGGCGATACCAATTTTGGGATACATTTACTTATAGGTCGACTTATTTGGCTTGTCTCCTGATGTTTTACCACTGATGCAGTGCTGTTTGTTTCTGTTAATTTTATTTAGTCAAGTTAACCTCTATTCAAAATCACCTAACTAATTTAGATAAGCACTGTGGACAATTTTACAGAAAATAATGTATCACTACAGTCCGGCAATGGCAAAGAGTATGATTGTTATTTATTATAGATATATTTTTCTCGTTATTTTTTGAAAAGGCCTTTCTTCTCAGTGTACTGGCCTTCTGTATTGTCAGCGGAATGTGGAGACAGGAATTCTCCATTCCAAATACAAAGTACTTTCTCATGGCAGGCCTATTTACCACTGCCACTGCTTCTGTCTCAATAGTTAAATGATACCCACATCGTTTTCCAAGTGGGGAATGTTGCCAACTGCTGGGGATTGTCCGCGCAAGAATGGTATCTCCCTGTCCTCTGATCAGTCGCATTCCTTCACTCCCTGGTCTGTGTTGAATGGGTTAGCCCCCCTCCTTTGGCTTCTCTAAGCCTCTCGGTCTGTGCCCTTGGCCCTCTGGTTGTCTTCCTTCTCTGACCGTCAGTTCTTTTGCTTTAGTCCCCCATAAGCCGAATATCTGTCTACCCCTTGTAACATAGTTGCGTGCTTGCCCTGCCGTCTCCCAATCTTCCTAAAATCAGTTATGCTGTTCTATATGAGTCTATGTGAACTATCTGTACAACTTGTGACTAGGGGCGTAAATGAAAAGGTTTTGTTGTCAAAAAAATGCAAAAAGAAGAAAAAAGAAAGAGAAAGAAAAAAAAATACTACATGGATGATACTTCATCTCAACTCGAATTAAACTCCAGTTGGATGGTTTAGAGGGGAAACAAAATTAATGGATTAACCTCAAAGCCTAACTATTTGTACCACCACTCTGGCATTGATCTCTGGAACATAAAAGATTTGCGAAAAACAAAACGCACTGCTGGACCAGTCTTCTATAGGGGAAAAAACAAACAGATATTAGTGTCAACAATATGTTAACAATAAACTTAACGATTTAAATATATTCAACAAAAATGAAAATACATTTGCTGCAAATTATAATTACATATGGATCTACCCCCCCCCCCCTTTTTTTATAAGTGGGGAGAAAAAACTGAACTCAAATAAAGAATAAAAAAACTAAAATAACTGAACAAAACCCAATCAGGTCTTTTCACCACTTATACCCTTCACTGGTCCAGTCAGTCACTGGTCCAGTCACTTATTTTGGTTCACATGAGATAACCTGTTCTCATAATTCTAATCAATATTATTATTTTGAAATTCTGAACAAGAAAAAAACAGGCAATTTTTTGTCAACTGCCCACAGCGTTGACCCCTGCTTACTTGTTTTCAGTCCTCTATGTCACGGACCATAACAACCCAAGCTCTTCCCGTGTACTAGAGCTTCTTTATACTTATATGCTCATTTTAGATGCTATGTCTTATCATTTTGATCATTACTATCAATCTTAATAACCACAGTACCGGTTATTAGGCTCACTATTTTTCTCAGTTCTCTTTTAGGGGTGCTTCTCATTTTTTTTTCAACACACTATTTGTTTACTTAAGTTAACAGATTCTCATGAGAATAAAATAGTTAACAACAAAAAACTCCTACACGACAGACAAAAAAAAAACAAAACAAAACACTCACAGTCTACACACCACACATTAGACGAACCAACGGAAGTTGACTCACACGCAACCTTACATGGAATTCAATCTCTTAGAGAACTCAGAGGCAAGAAATTTAACTCAAACACACAACACTCGCACTCATCACACCACTGCATAAGGCCTACACAAGACACACAAAACGTCCAATATCAGTTTCCACTATCCTATCGAGCTCATTACCTCACAATTCCTACCGCCGCCGCGTCGGAACCTTAGAGATCACCCTTAGCTCAGCTGGTCTTCCCCTCTTCTCTGGTCGGGACGCAATCGACCCGTTGATTAGTCTGCTCAGCGACCCACAAAGCTAAAGATTATTCTAAAGATTAAGCTAAAGATCATTCTGTCTCATGCAGTTCAACCTCGACTACCGGCGACACGTCACCCACTCCGCCTGACTGGCAACCTGGCGTGGACGGTAAAACTGTCTGGAAGTCTCCCAGGCCCTCGGAGCACCGGGAGGTATCACGTGATCCACCGCAGCTTACTGCTGCCTGTTCCTAGAGCAAGCGACTAACTTTGCTCCCCGACAAACTCTACACATGAGATTTTTTCCAATCTGCACACAAAAGTAGAGCTGCTCTAAAACATGCAATTTCAACTTACCGAGTCACTCTGCTGATCTGGTTCAATTCAGCCTTGTCCAATGAGCACCAACTTGTCCTGGTTGACTGATGCAATGCGCGTCTTTTGTCATAATCAGGTTTGGCTGACTGCCTGGCCGCAGACCGAACTTGTCCGATGCTCCTCGGACATGGTGAATATCCCGGCTCCGAGCCCCCAAATGTTGTAAGAATTTTCACCAAAGTGGTAAGAGAAATTAAGAGTCATGAGACGATTCGGTAGATGAAAGGTGATAACCAGGAACTTTACTAATGGGCGCCCAGAGACCCAAAGTCTGCCGGGGCAGTGTTGTACAAAACCTTTTATACAAGATAACAGAGATGAAAATAACCATTCCTTAAAAGGCAATGTTCTGCCCAACTTGATCAGTAAACAATAAATTCTTCTCCCTGTCAATGCAGCAACAGATGCCGCCTGGTTTTATCACACCTTGACCAAATAGGCCCCAAATGGTGTGTTATTCTCTCAGGGAGCTGTTTATTGCATCTAAACCATGTTGGCGTAAGCACTGACCTTGACAGAAAGAAGATCTTTAGACACGCATATATGTTAAGGAAATCACACAAGAATCATCTGTTAAAACACTTTCTGTTACGTCATTCTTCTTTGTTCATTAAACTGTTTCCCCAATCAAAGCTGTTTAATTTCACCCTTAAATGTCCTAATCATATGAAATAAGATTCATCAAAACACTTTTTTAAAAACAATACATTCAACACTTCAATTCAAAATTCCCCCACAATGTGAGTATGTGTGGTTTCTGCGGACAAGCAGATAAGCTAACATCAGTAACTCTACATTAATAAGTATGTAGCTATTAGTGTTGCATGGTGCACCGATACTTCAAAAGCATCGCGATTCTTGGAAATTAAAAATGTCACATCACTAATGTATTAGTATTAGTAGAAGAAGTAGGAACACCTTAATGGATTATTGTGTAACAGCAATAGTCACTCAACATCAGTACAAGTACAGACAGAGCGAAATTGTTGGCCATCCTCCTGCAAACATATACAGACATCACATGGGTCTAGACAGAGCAGGAAGACAGGGTTTCAAGAAAAAAGGAACAATGAAAAAACTTGGAATACACTGGGATAGAGGGAAAAAAAAGTAAAAAACCTCAGCACATATAAGCACATCTATATAACATTCACAAGAGTTTTTGCAACAGGGTATTGGGATAAGGGAGTTGGAAATACTCCAGCACAGATAAACCGCCATCTTGTCCGACTGCCATTTTCGGCGCCAGTCACAGACCCGCTTATCCACTCTGGCGGTGTAAAGCAGTGACAAAGGCGTTGTGTGATGGGTAAGGTGATGAGTGTATAGAATAAGGAGTGTACAGGTGCATATGTGTTTTTGTGTGTGTGTAAGTATGTTAGAGATCATGTCCTGGGGATTGGGTGTAAGGAATGAGAGAGGTCACACTGCCCTGGTCAGCCAGGGGAGTTTTTTTTCAGCAGTGGCCTAGCCAAGGCCACATAACTGATTAGGGGTGCCAGATAATAATTTGTTGTGGTTTCGTGTGAGAGAGCTGTACTTTACCATAGCTCTCTCTAGCGTCCTGGTCTCTCTAACAACCTTTCCAGACGAGTAAGCATCTCAACGATGTTATCCATTTTGTTATCAAGAGTCCCAGTGTCTCCAATTTTCCGATCCAGTGTCCCAATTGCACCCAACACATTGTCCAATTTCCGACCCAAAGTCCCAGTCTGAGTACCTACAGCTCTGCCTATTCCCTCAATCATCCCGGCCAGCCTAGTGGGCTGTAACCGCTTTCTTCAATTTACAATAACTGAGGCCGATGCCCAATCCAATCAGCAACAAACCTGTTACCATGAGGCCAAAATGTAGATGTCTTCAACGTCCTCCACGGAAAGCAGGGCCAGACACGCGATCCTCCACTTCTCCCAACCGTCCATCATGTAACCAGACAAACCTGTATTTCTCTTCTAGAAGATGGTGTCAATTGCGTTGAGATGCTGATCACATCCATGATTTTCTGGTTTCGGCGAGCAGATCTGTGTGAGTCTCTTGTAGACAGATTAGACAAGACAGAAGAGCTGAAGCAGGGAAGGGCAGGGCAGGAGAGGGGAGAGATGCGACCGTCCGTCGAGAGCAGAACAGAAAGGTATTGATACTTTTCAGAATTTCCGTGTTCCAGATTTGTAAGAGACGTATTTCATGTTGGTGTGTGCAACGCACGCTTCCAGTGCCTCCCTATGGACGTCTGTGTTTTTTCTCTTCACACACGCAACTGCAGCTGTCATTTGACAAACACTAGGGATGGCTACATGTGCGAGTGATACAGTGGCCGCCGGTCCACGACTGGTTGACAAAGATGACGCGAGGAGTGAGATCTGGAGGTACTTTTCCTACCTTGCTGACAGTGAGAGAAAACTACCGATAAGTCGAGACCTGTTTGTCGTCAGTGTTACAAACAATTCCAAACTAAGGGAGGCAACACCTTGAACTTGGCAGAGTTGTACAAGGAGGTTAAAGACTGACAGGTTAGTATGTGAAAGATAATATGATCACGTTCATGCCCTTAAAATATGTAAAATGAGAAGGCTAGTTTATTTTGAGTGACAAGTCACTATTTTGCACCATTGTAGTTTGACAAGGCTATCTAGAGAAATAGTAGGCTAACGATGGGCATTATCTTCATGGCTAAACATTAGCCTGCCTACCGCTAATTCAACATCTCTGAAAACGCAACTTTCATGGATGACGTTAATAATTTGCAAGCTGCTAAAATAAAGCATTCAAAACATCAGCTAAAATGATCTATAGGCTATATGATTATAATCAGAGCATGTGCATGCATGTTTGTCAGTGATTTTTTTTTGCCTAGGTTATTACAGCACAGACCTACTGTAAGCAAAGGAAGTGTAGGCCTATGTGAAACGCCTTGTAAGAAATCATGGACTCAAATATAAAATTAACCATCAAAGAAATAATACACTGAATTACAGGAAACATTAGCCTATAATAATCCATATGTCACAGCTCAGTATGTTCTTTTGACAACTGAGATAATGCAACTAAATTTTGTAATTAATTATTAATATTATAATAATAATATATAATATATATAATATTATTTTTATATATATATTTCATATTTTGTTCAAATGTTTAATATATCTGCTGTTCATATGTTCATTTATTAGTGTGTTATGATTAGAATGTTGTCCCAGTTTTAAAATAAAGCACATCAAGGATATTTGATAGTGTTTCTCCCTTTTCAGGAAAAGTATAGAAAAAGTATCAAAATCGCAATCTTGACTTGGTATCGGTATCGAAACAATAATTTTGGTAATTTTTGGTATATAGTAATTCTGTGACACAACACATACAACAGAAGATACTTATGACAGGTAGCTGCTAACTGACATTACAGCACATGTTAAACTAACAAAGGTTAAACTAAACAAGATAAGCTAATATGCTAATGATTAGCAATCACAAGTGTAAGAGTAAAGCGCGGCTGCCAACTCACACACATTGAGCCTGAGACACACGCTTTTGACTGTCTTCACACGCCATACTTCCGATGTCACACGCCGAAAATTAATTTTATCTATCTGATCTATGCATCCGCTGAAACACTTCCCGCGACCGATCGCGAACGCCGAACAGGCAGAGAATAAACCAAGAATATACCAGAATATTCTTGTACTTCCCCTCCAGGGTACTTCCCCTCCAGGGTTTGTGGTCTATGGAGCCAAGCGACTATAACTTGTTTCTTCCTAAGTATAGATTTTCACTAGAAATGAAATAAAAAGTCACTTGTGTCCTTTCTGCTTTTCATAGGATAGAATTAGAAGAATTATACTGTTTTTGATCCCGTGAGGGAAATTTAGTCTCTGCATTTATCCCAATCCGTGAATTAGTGAAACACACTCAGCACACAGTGTGAAGTGAAGTGAAGCACACACTAATCCCGGCGCAGTGAGCTGCCTGCACAACAGCGGCGCTCGGGGAGAAGTGAGGGGTTAGGTGCCTTGCTCAAGGGCACTTCAGCCGCTTTCCACTGGTCGGGGTTTGAATCGGCAAGTCCGAAGCGCTAACCGGTGGGCCACGGCCGCTTTCCGCGTAACATGCTAGCATTTAGCTCATTCAGCACTTGCTCAGGAGCGCCCTCTCGTTGCAGTACCACCAGTACCACTTTGACCGACTGTAAACCCAGGAACATGCCTTTGTGCTAACTAGAACGGTTTTGGGATGTTGCTTAAACTTGATGGTGCTGTACGACGGCTGCCGTTAACCTTAGCTTCCCTTCTTTTTTCACCCCTTTTTTATGTTTCTCTACATTACGTTCTACACTGTAGCTGTACTGGAACTGTTTGTATGATTATTTTTCCAGGCCTATAGGGGGCGCAGGTTTGCACAGTTTACTATGTTCAGCCAATTAGTTCCTAGAAGAAGTGTGATAGGAAGTGTTTGCTCATGTGTGAAGCAAGACATGGTGTGTTTCTTCTGATTTAAAGCCATCCACTCCGTTAAATCCCTTTGAGTGGCAATATGAGTAAGTTTCTTAATTGTGTTTACCTTTAAGCACTCTGCGAGGGACGTCAAGTGACAGTTCTACTCTAACATGGAGAAATCAGAGGCTGAAGGTCAAAACAACAAGGAAACAAGGTCCACTCACTCAAGAAGGTCCTCAAAGTCTTCAGGAAGACTGACTGTTAGATCATCTGCAGCATGTTCAAGCAGGTCATCAGCATCAACTCGAGCCAGTATGGCAGCAACCCGGGCACAAGCCAGAAGCTCAAGCAGCGAAAGCCAGATTAGCTTACGCTGAGAAGGAGATGAACATTAAAGTAGAAAAGGCCCGCCTAGAAGCAACTCTGGATGTAATCAATCTCCAAAAGAAAGCGGATGCAGCCTTTGCTAAAGCAGAGGTAATGAAGTCAGTAGCAGCCCAATTTGACAAAGCTGAATCAGGGGAAGAGTAGCCATTGTCACCCCTACAAGTAACCCCAGAGCAAAAATTGAGTGAATACATAAATAAACACAGCCACACTGACCTGGTTCCAGACATTACATCTCACCATGACGACAGTAAATATCAGAATGAACATTCCGAACAACCAGTAATGTACACGCCTCTTTGTCCCAAACAAGAACCAGTGCAGTACTCATTCATGCCACAGAGAGACGACTACAAAGAGATGTAAGTCCGCAGACTCTCCACGATGTATTACAACTGCAGCACGGATTACGATCAAATACACTGCTCACAAAAATTAAAGGAACACTTTTTTTATTGGGCCTGGCATGAAATCAATTAAACCTGTCTGATAATTTTGTGGTTGGTCAAGCAGCTGAGGGCATTGTTAGTCTGCCACTGGCGCCCTGTACTTTTTACAGACGAGAGCAGGTTCACCCTGAGCAGCTGTGATAGACGTGAAAGAGTCTGGAGAAGACAAGGAGAACGTTATGCTGCCTGCAACATCGTTCAACATGATAGGTTTGGTGGTGGGTCAGTGATGGTCTGGGGAGGCATATCCATGGAGGGACGCACAGACCTCTACTGCCTAGAAAATGGTGCTCTGACTGCCATAAGGTATCGAGATGAAATCCTTGAACCCTTTGTCAGACCCTACGCTGGTGCAGTAGGTCCTGGTTTCCTCCTAATGCACGACAATGCCCGGCCTCATGTGGCCAGAGTATGCAGGCAGTATTTGGAGGATGAAGGAATTGAAACAATTGAATGCCCTTCACGGTCCCCTGACTTAAACCCTATAGAACATCTGTGGGACATTATGTTTCGGTCCATTAGGCGCCGCCAGGTTGCTCCTCAAACTGTACAACAGCTCAGGGATGCCCTCACACAGACACCATCCGTCGTCTCATAAGGAGCAAGCCCCGACGTTGTCAAGCATGCATACAAGCTTGTGGGGGCCACACAAGATACTGAAAAGCATTTTGAGTTGCAGAAATTAAGTTTTTAAAAAAATGGACTAGCCTGCCACATCTTCATTTCACTCTGATTTTAGGGTGTCTACACAATTGAGCCCTATGTAGGCTGAAAACTTTTATTTCCATTAAAAGACTTGGCATCCTTTTGTTCCTAAGACATTGCCGTGTTGCTATTTGTATAGATATCCAACTTCATATTGAGATCTGATGTATCTAATGTGTTTCTTTAAAGTGTTCCTTTAATTTTTGTGAGCAGTGTAATAATGCAGACACCATAGCAAGTGACCTCGCCAGATTCTTAGCCAAGAGTCAGCTAATAACTGGAGGACTGTCTAAATTTAATGACAAGCCAGAAAATTAGTTGGAAAGCCACATTCCGGAGCACCGTTAGGGACCTTTGTCTAACAGCCACTGAAGAAATCAACTTACTCATTAAGTGGCTAGGACCAGAGTCTTCTGAACATGCCAAGAGAATAAAAGCAGTCAACATAAAGCATCCACCTGCCGGTCTGAACATGATATGGTTGAGACTATAGGAATGTTACAGCTCACCAGAAGCAATAGAAAACTCCCTGTTTGCCCGAATACCAGACTTTCCAAAGCTCTCCAGTAAAGAACCACACAAGCTTCGCGACCTATCGGATCTGCTGTGTGAACTCCAAGCTGCAAAGCTAGATGGTTATTTGCCTGGTTTAAGTTACCTCGACACAGCTAGGGGAGTACATCCAATTGTGGAGAAGCTGCCCTTCCATCTTCAAGAGAAGTGGACAATGGTAGGGTCAAAGTTTAAAGAAGACCACAATGTTAGCTTCCCACCATTCTCATTCTTTGTTGAATTTGTGAAACGTCAAGCAAAAGCAAGGAATGATCCAAGCTTTACCACACCTTTCAACACAACTCTTTCCTATGTCAACCACATGTCCAGCTACAGAAAAGAAAAACCTTTAAGCAACCACAACCAAAGGTCATCAGTTACAGTGCACAAGACGGACGTATCATCAGAGGGATCAAAGGCAAAAAAAGCAGACAAAGACATTGAAAGACAGTGCCCCATACATCACAAACCCCACCCACTCAAAAGATGCTGGAGCTTTAGAGCTATGCTGCTTGAACAGAGGAAGAGGTTCCTCAGAGACAATAGCATTTGCTATCGCTGGCTTGCTTCCACCGGCCACCAAGCCAAAGACTGTACAGTCATGATTAAGTGTGAAGAGTGCAATAGTGAGAAACACCTGGCAGCTCTTCATCCTGCCCCAACACTGCAAATGCCCAAGCCTCGTTCATCTCCTGAAGTGCACGGCGGGGAGCAAGCAAATCCACAAGACCCGGATGTTACTGCCACATGCACAGAGGTATGTTGAAACGACATCACAGGGAGATCCTGTTCTAAGGTTTGCTTAGTGCAAGTCTATCCCAAGGGTCAGAGAGACAACGCCAAAAGGGTGTATGCAATAATTGACGAACAAAGTAACCAGTCGCTTGCAAAGACTGTTTTTTGAGAGAGTTTTTTGACATATTTAATATACAAACCACCCCAGAACCATACATGCTGAAAACTTGTAGTGGTGTAACACACACGATCAGTAGAAGAGCATGTGGCTACATGGTTGAGTCATTAGATGGAAAAATGAGTTTCCCTCTCCCCACGCTCATAGAGTGCAATGCCATCCCTAACAACAGGGAAGAGGTGCCAACTGCAGAAGCTGCTTTACACCATCCACACTTGAAAGCAATAGCTGCTGAAATACCACCTCTCGACCCAAGTGCAGACATTGTATTGCTGATAGGACGCAACCTTCTGAGAGTTCACAAAGAGAGGGAGCAAATCAACGGCAGAGATAATGACCCATTTGCACAGAAGCTTGACCTGGGCTGGGTTATCATTGGCGATGTGTGTCTGGGCATTGCCCACAAGCCAAGTAAAGTGAATGTTCTGAAAACCTATGTATTGGACAATGGACACCCAAGCTATCTCACTACCTGCGACAGTCACCTAAGTGTAAAAGAGGACTTTAGTCTGAGCCAAACCAAAGCCTTCTCCAGTCAACTGCCATCCGCTCACTCACACCAAAGGCCCACAACTGAGAATTTGGGAGACACTGTGTTTTGGTCACACCAGTAACGACAACCACCTTGCTCATTCAGCTGAAGATGTAATCTTTTTGAAAAAGATGGCAGGCTTCATCAAGGACAATACAAACAGCTGGGTTGCACCACTCCCGTTCCGAACTCCCGGACGCAAACTCCCGGATAACCGGTCCTATGCCTACCAACGGCTCATGTTGTTATGATGTACGCTCGACAAGAAACCAGAAATGAAAACGCACTTTTTGGAATTCATGCAGAAAATGCTAGATAACCAACACGCAGAGCTCGCACCACCTCCTAATAAAGACAAAGAGTACTGGTATCTCCCGATATTTGGCGTGTACCATCCACAAAAGCCAGGGAAGATACCGTCATTGCCAATTGGGAGTGGCCACGAGACTCGCGTAAAACATGAGTCACGGCATTACGTGATGTGTCAGTGCAGCTGTTGCCGCTAGGAGGCAGCACAAGACTTTTCTAATGATTGCACAACATTCGGAGAGGCAAGCGGAGCAAGAGACGTTAGTTTACTTCCGTGTTCTACTTTTTGCAATATGCAGTTTGGTCTGATATGGTCAAATTTTTATGCTAGTATTACTTTACAATTTTGGACCCTATGGCTTACCAATCAGCCTGCGCCAAGTAGCAAATCCCCAGCTTTATTAGGAATAATAACACAAAATACCTAGACATCATTTCCAAAGAGAGACACAGAAAACACGACTGTTCCTTGCCCACAAACACACATGAAAAACGGTCTGCCAGCTCTAACACCATGAATCAAGCCTATATGTTCATTTGTGTTCTACTGTATTTTCACAATATGCAGTTTGGTCTGTTATGTTTGAATAGGCCTATGTGAAGAAACTTCGTTTTACCTTCTTTTGAAGCCTCTTCAAAATCCACAGAAAACTACATCCATTAATGAGGATTTAACTGTAGGTTAGATCAAAGTCCTTCTCCTATAAAAACGTCTCTGGCTTAATGCAGCAGAATTTCACCTTCAGCTGAGTTAACGGTGCTGCGACAAATATAAATGTGCCGAATGCGGTTTGCCCTCTGCTCATATTGCGTTCAGTAATGCTGCACCGGGCCAGTGGCATTTTTTATTTTTTATTATAAGACAGACATTTTTTTATATTTTTTTAATTCTAAGTTCTAAATGAACACGTAGTTCATTTGTTGAGAGGCGCGTTGTAGCAGAATTGTATAGGCCTACCGAGTGACTGGAAGCCACGGCGGGCAACTCACATATGGAATCAAATCAATGCCAAAAGTATTTTGTACCTGTAAAAAGATTTTGTATCTGTAAAAAGATTGTATCTGTAAAAAGATTTTGTACTCGAAAAAAAAAAATTGTATCTGTAAAAAGATTTTTTACCCGTAAAAAAAAAATTTGTACTTGTAAAAATAATTTGTGGCTTGTGTAAGTAAATTTTGTACTTGTAAAAATATTTTGTGCGTGCGTGAAAAAAATTTGTCTTTGTGATTCAGTTTTGAAACTGTGAAATTAATTTGTGTGTGCACAAAAACAAATTTGAAGAAGTGCGCCATCCATTGTACAAGTACAAAACTGTTTTACAAGTTACAATTTTTTTTTTTACAACTAGGTGTCAATACCGTGCCAAAATGCCAAAACTTCTGATAGGCTCCTCAGAACGACAATAAAAAAACAATCAGCACATTGCCTAGAGACTAGCCAATCAGCAATGAAGATTGATTTTGCTGGCCACGAAGTTGCCTGCCTGGAACTCATGACCTAAGTAGAAGAGAAGACCCTTAATGTACAGTCCACAGTCGAAGAAATAATGGCGCAAGAACAAGTAAGTGAACTTGAACTTGTTATCAAGATAAAAAAAAGCAGAAAACAATTAGTGTGTTTTCACACCACAATCCTTTCCATCTGTTTCACGTTATGTCCAGGATATGACCCAATTAAGTAACGTTAATAGGCCTAATGTCGGTACTTCTTAACTTAAGTTACCAGGCCAACTAACCTAGCGCTATATGGAGTAAATTATTGTAAATCCGGACAATCGCTTCATTAACTTTTTTGTCATGTCCCATTTCTATGGTTTGGCAGTCAGTGGTCCATCCTATAGAGTTTGCCGGTGAGGTTCCGGAAGTGATTTTCCCATTAGTTTTTCCCATTGACATTTAGATTACAACCCACGCTATCCGAATTACGGAAGGAAGATGTCTAACTAGCTACGGCATAACAAAACGATTGGTTGTGCTCAACTAGACGCAAAATGTAATGTAATCTCCATTTTGTTTCAGTAAAAACGTCTTTTTTCTGCGATTTCCCTTAGAAGTACTTCAGTACCCATAATCCTGAGCAATCCCACAATCCCAGCAACACATCTGATTTGTGGACAAGTACGTTGCCATGGATGTGTTTGTTGAAGCCCGGGAAAGCAAACAAGTTCACGAATGTCACCGTAGCCTACCTCACAACCATGGTTTTGCTCGTTTTACTGCTCGTTTGACATGACCCTTAAGCCTAACCTAATTTCAACTAGGCATCCTTACCATGTCATTTCCATTTCCCTAAGATTTATAAATATAATATGCTCATTTTCTTACCTTGCTGGATTACATTAGTTTTTCTCTGTATCTGGTGATATGAAGGGTATGTAACGTGGTAAATGGCAGTTGGCCTAATTAAAAACAGTAAATTCAGTTGTTGTGGTGCAATCTATAACAAATGGAAATTACCACAAATCCTGATAAATACTTTATTGTACCCGTCATTATCAATTCTTTATTCAGGGGAGCTTGACAGAGGCGTTTGTAGGGAACCGGTGGAAACTGCAATGGTGGACACCAAAGCGGTGGTTGCAGTCGGGTACTAAATACTGTACCATGCTTTCGGTTAAAAAAACGGATCTAAAACTTGATTGATGCAAATCTGAAGATATATACAATATTACAACACTATTTACACAAACTACTGAGGAAATACACCAAAATTTAGCTATTCGATTGCAAGAGCAACATCGCGTGGCTGTCGTCAACTCCAGGAGATTCAAAAAGAACGTTGGGCGCAATTGTCTTTGGGATAGGGTAAGTACTGGCTTCTGGGATATGTAGTTTCTAAAGTCGGGGGTAAAAATATGTACACAGTCTTGTACCTTTGCCTTTTTTTAGCCTTTTCTTTAGTTTTTTCACTCTGAACGGAAGGTTACACGGTCATCACCTACCCCGTAGCTGGATAGAATGAGTCGGGACTTTAAAAGCTTTTAAAACACGATTTTATGGAAAAGTCAATGGCAAAACGGGAGCCTTGGAACCACTTCCTGGTTGGAAGTTCCGGGTTCACTGGCCAACTCTATATTGCGGTTAAGTTACGGTTGGGTCGTTCTTGGAAAGTTACTCGTGGGCTACGTGAAGTGGTGTTGTGGTTAGGCTACAACAGTTGCGGTACAGTGATTAAAGCCATGCGGGTAAATGAAGTTATTGTTCAGAAAAAGTGCGGTTGCTATTGCAACCTTAAAACATGTTTTGTCATTGTAAAAAAAAATTAGGCTAAGCTACTTCGTGGATTTCGCCTATCCTGGGATAAGCAGGCTACTATGGTGCCTTCCCTGAAATGGGCAGGATGGTTTGGTATTCCTAAAACATGGTCATGGTCATTACCTATTGATGCCAACCAATATCTCAAGAAAGGTAGCCTAAACATCTATGTCAGTTCTGTCATTAGGTCATGCTATGTCCATATATATTTGTCAAATTAAAAATCCCTGACTCATGCATGATTTGTCATTTTAGGCAGTTTTAAGTCATTATGTTACCTGGAGATGACCGCAATGACATGGATTCCTCCCTCCCCACATCTGGGCCACACAGTAAGATGAGACAGGTAAAATATAAATAACTGATGTGAAATACCACATTTTCAGGTTTCATTCACTAAACTGTTATAGATGTACATCTTGGAAAACACATTTATTGCAACAATTAACAATATCTGTCTTGATGAGCAGTATTGGAACAGTGTGTTGTACTTATGAATCTGTGATTAACACATTTTTTTACATGTCTTCTGTAATCTTGCATGCTTCCAGCATAACTAGGAAATATATAATTTGTAAATGTTGATATTAAATGCTCACACCATCTTTTTTTTATCCCCCCTTTTCTTTCTCTATGAATGCAGCCTTTCCATTTGAGCTGAAGCAACTTCTCCAGTTTTGGCTGGATGGGGGAAGTACTGGGGAAAATGCAAGACAGGGTGGAAATAACAACCCACCTGAGGTTATCAACTGGTTTTTACAACATATGTGCCAAGACACGTTCAGACATTTGAAGAGGTTGTCGAACACATTAGAAGCTACAGCAACACCAATGTGGCAGGCTTTGGACTTATTTAGACTTGTTGTGCACCTCTTAACTACTGTTATGCAGGGATTGTTTCAAGTTTAATTAGTATGCATTCTATGTACCCAGGTTCAGATATGCTTATGCAAGTTCAAAACATGACCATGTAATTTCTATAATATAATAAAATGGGTCTGTTTCATGGTTGCTACTTTAACCATCTTTTCTTGTTTTTGGAAATACAATACAATATACATTAAGAAAAAAAAAAGTTTGTATATTGTGAAATAATGCAATGTACTCCACACTGTTGATCACCACCCCTTATGCACTGCATTTCAGAAAAACATAGTTCAACAGACTTCAGTCTAAGGCCATCAGTGGCAGTATGTGTTTGTCTGAATGAAGGCACAGGGGTACTGTACAAAACCTTCCCTACCTGAGCATTTTCTGGCTGGCTGATACGGGTCAGTTCCCCAGATGATCTGGATTGTGGTTGCCCTATGTGCAGAGAGAAAGGCCATCCTGGAAAGAAAATGTGCATCACGTCAGTCGGATCAACAAAACCATCTTCTTCCGAGCCATGGGAGAACGTTATAATAAATGCTGGTGACAGCATTCCACATGTCATACCACAACCGTTCAATTATGAGAACAAAAATAAGTAATGGTATATTATCTTATGCATGTTTCATAAGTTCCAAGAATTTAGACAACTGTTGTATTCATTCACTTAACTGCCACAAGGCAAGTTTTTATATGCCCCTGTTGCTCTTGAGAGCTCGCAGATGTTAAAGGGATAGTTCGGTTTTTAACACATTGAGTCCCTTTCACAGGTTGTCTAAAATGCAATAAAGTGGTTGACATCAAAATTTTGACGATTGCCTCTGTCTCGGCTATTTGGGAAATGTAGAATCGTCTCTGCCTGCCTTTAAAATGGCTAGCAATGGGCATGTGTTGTTTCTATCCTTAAAAGACTGGTTTTAAAAAAGTGCTGCTCACCAAGTGGTTAGAGGTGCTCAATGATGTTCCAAAACATGTATAATAGCGAAATAAAGCTTCCGTCATGTTTTGTTTGGTACTTTGTTTATATGAAGGAGCAAATAGATCCCTACGGGACTTACAAAATGGCAAATAAAACATGACAGAAACTGTATTTTGCTACGATACTTGGGTAGGAACATCAGCAAACACCACTAATCACTCCATGAGTAGCACTTTTTTAAAACCAGTGTTTTAAGGATAGAAACAACACATGCCCATTGCTAGCCATTTTAAATGCAGGCAGAGGCGATTCTATATTTCCCAAATTGTCAAGACAGGAGCAATCATCAAGATTTTGGTGTCAACCACTTTATTTCATTTTAGACAACCTGTGAAAGGGGCACAATGTGTAAAAAAACGAACTATCCCTTTAAGTGCCATGAGTCAATACTAATAAATCAGATTAAATTGAGTTTTAGAAGGCTGAGGGAGATAAGATTCGGCTTCTCTGCCCCGTAACTTTTCGTAACGCTTTTGCCCAAGATGAAGCTCCCACAACAGCCCCAATGGTCAGAACATGCGCATTCCTACAGCTTCCTGACAAAAAAAGCCTTGAATGCAATACACAATCTGGATAAACAAAACTACATTTTTTCTAAACTACGGGTGTTAAATATATACAATACAAGGAATTACAAATGTGTGAGCTTCAGAATAATGTTACAGCCTTGTCCAATTAATAAGTGTTTAAGGGGATCGAGGGAAGGTTCAGCATGGTAACAAGTGTCGTGGTTGGCATCAATAGGTAATGACCATGACCATGACCATGCGTTTTAGGAATACCAAACCATCCTGCCCATTTCAGGGAAGGCACCATAATAGCCTGCTTATCTAGCGGGAATCTGTTGGCTAAACATTGCAGCTTCAGTCAAGTCAGTTTTATTGTCACTTTCTTTACATGTACTAGACATACAAATCGAACGAAATTACGTTTCTCACTGCCCCTTGTGTACGTTAGACAGACAATACAGGAGCAGGACATAAACTATAAAGTGCAACTTTCCAAGAACGACCCAACCGTAACTTAACCGCAATATAGGATGGACCACTGACTGCCAAACCATAGAAATGGGACATAACAAAAAAGTTAATGAAGCGATTGTCCGTATTTACTATAATTTACTCCATATAGCGCTAGGTTAGTTGGCCTGGTAACTTAAGTTAAGAAGTACCGACATTAGGCCTATTAACGTTACTTAATTGGGCCATATGCTGGACATAACGTGAAACAGATGGAAAGGATTGTGGTGTGAAAACACACTAATTGTTTTCTGCTTTTTTTTAATCTTGATAGCAAGTTCAAGTTCACTTACTTGTTCTTGCGCCATTATTCCTTCGACTGTGGACTGTAGGCACCATTAAAGGGATAGTTCGGTTTTTAACACATTAAGCCCCTTTCACAGGTTGTCTAAAATGCAATAAAGTGGTTGACATCGAAATTTTGACGATTGCTTCTGTCTCGGCTATTTGGGAAATGTAGAATCGCCTCTGCCTGCCTTCAAAATGGCTAGCAATGGGCATGTGTTGTTTCTATCCTTAAAACACTGGTTTTAAAAAAGTGCTACTCACCAAGTAGTTAGTGGTGCTCAATGATGTTCCAAAACATGTATCGTAGCGAAATAAAGCTTCCGTCATGTTTTATTTGACACTTTGTATATGAAGGAGCAAATAGATCCCTATGGGACTTACAAAATGGCAAATAAAACATGACAGAAACTGTATTTTGCTATGATACTTGGGTTGGAACATCAGCAAGCGCAACTAATCACTCCATGAGTAGCACTTTTTTTAAAACCAGTGTTTTAAGGATAGAAACAACATATGCCCATTGCTAGCCATTTTAAAGGCAGGCAGAGGCGATTCTATATTTCCCAAATAGCCGAGACAGGAGCAATCATCAAGATTTTGGTGTCAACCACTTTATTTCATTTTAGACAACCTGTGAAAGGGGCTCAATGTGTTAAAAACCAAACTATCCCTTTAAGGGTCTCTTCTACTTAGGTGATGAGTTCCAGGCAGGCAACTTCGTGGCCAGCAAAATCAATCTTCATTGCTGATTGGCTAGTCTCTAGGCAATGTGCTGATTGTTTTTTTATTGTCGTTCTGAGGAGCCTATCAGAAGTTTTGGCATTTTGGCACGGTATTTATGGGAGGTTATCCATGCCAAAAATAAAATAAAATGAAAGCAAGTGAAATTAAAATGAAAAACTCGTTTTTCCATTTCATTTTCAAATTGTCAGTGACATTATCATGCCAAAATTAAAAATAAAATGAAATATTTCTATTTGGCTTTTAATTTTACTGACAAACAGGAGTAAGTTGTGCCAAAAATTAAAATAAATGAAAAATGTCTGATTGTCTTCTCATTTGCATTGCGATCCTGGTACATTCCTGCCAAAAATAGAAAATGAAAAATGAAAAATCCAAACTTCACTTTGGCTTTGCTTTTTAACTCACAATGCGCACAATGTCTGTCAAAATAAAAAAAATAAAATTTATTTTTCATTTCTCAATTTTCATTTTTATTTTAAGTTCACCAACATGCAAATTAGATGCTATGTTAATGAGGTGTCTTCGGGCGGTGCCATGGTGACGACCAAGGACTGCGCCTACCTGTTTCGAGTGTGATAGATTCTACCTCAGTGGTGTGTTCAGATAACTTTTAATAAGAGACGAATGGGCTGGTGTTCCTGTACTGCTGCATACCCGGCTGCATAAACATAGAGAGAATCGTGTCGGAACAAAACATTCCATTGTTTCCCGGTCACTCCTAAAAAACGTCAAGAGTGAACTGTGAAAATAAGGTCAGACATCCACAACTGACGTTAGCTACAACTAGCGGTAACCGTTAGTTAATGGCGGTAGCCTAACTAGAATTCATATCTTGTGTAACGCACTGAAAATGTGGGGTTGACTTGATGCACAATTTGGACAAGTATACAGAACTTACCAGCTTCTCTCTGACATAGTGTTGTGCCAAAACAAGCCTAATTAGTATAACTGTAGTGTTGTGGCTATGTTAGCTGGGTAGCCCATGTGCTGGGCTTTTATCATAGACCACTAACGTTAGCTTCAGTGACGCTAATTTCACTTATAAACATAGAATTATAGACATGTATATATATCTATGCCTATAAACATCACCGTCTGATGACTGTCACTGGAAGTATTTTATTCATTGTTGTTGACTGTTCAGTGATCCAGATGCAATCGCATGTGTAGAGGACATTCCTGATGATGACCTGGCATCCACATCCAAACACGTGGAGACAAGTTTACCACATTACCATTCCTAAGGACTGACAGGCGACGTACTTATAGGATTCACGTTAAAAGAGCAATTAGAAAAATCAAAGAATATCTTTGATATCTAGTAGAACATTACCCATGACCACAATTGGGCCTAGGTGTGTACCCTGCTCACAAATTTAATGTTAGTGTGTTTTCTGTATTTTGCATGTTCTCAATGCTATATGTTGTAGCACTATGTTGACTGTATTATGCTTACACTTGAATTATTACATGTACAGAAAAGGCTAAGAATTTGTGTTTTTGACATTTACAGTGAAGTAGTATCATTTTTTCTGTGAATGAAACCAAGACATTAATGAGCATAACAAATGTTTATTTACAGATTTCTGTAAATCACAAACCGTTAACATTATTAAATGTATTATTAATATATTTTTCAGGAAAAAAAAACAATTACTTGATTGATTACAAAAGCATGCTGCACTAAACTAGAGCTTTTTCACTTTAAAAGAGCTGGTACTGTAAGTGGTGTTGGAAATAGAAGCAGCCTAGTTTCTGTTTAACGTTCACTGACATATTTGCTTCAAAATACAGTCTCTCCAAATGAAAGTGTGTGAGACAAATAAGTCACACCAGGTTGCCACTGGCGGTTCTACAGGGGGGCACACAGGGGCAGCTGCCCAGGTAAAACTGCCCCCCCCCACCTGCCACCCCATTTTATTTTATTATTTTTTCACGAAATCTTTTTTTTTTTATGAAATAATGAAATTATCTATCCACAGTAGCACAGCCCTTAACCTTTTCCCATCTATCCTTGCCTACTTTTCAAATATACATCCCCACCCCCCTCTGAAATTTTGAAATGGTTTCACCCTGAGAGACGTTTTTCTTCAGTCATTTTTCTGGATCATCATAACACTACCGCAGCTAGGATAGTAACGCTAGTCATTCTCTCCACTAGCTTGCTCATTGACCTCGGGGGTGTGCGAAATCTGCGCAACACAAAACTGAGAGTTTGCAAAGGTTACACCGATTATTGAATACTCAGCTTTAACCTCTGGTTACACACATACTGAACTTGGCCCCACCACATTAAAAATGTTTATCAATTTGTCATTAATGAGGTAAAAAAAGTTGATTGCAATGGCTACATATAAAGCGAAAATTCCCCATATAATCTACCGAAGCCGCAGAAACAACAGTTGTGCTCATTAACTTCGTTAAACAATATAACATTGTTTAACGAATTTTGAGACCCACAAGCATCACAACACCGGTCTCACCACACATATAAGGCATGGAAACGTTAGGGCCTACACACGGCTGTGACAGTAAAGGAGAAAGTGACAAGATATGCAGCCCATTTTTAAAAATAACTTAATGTAGGCTAATGTTAATACGTTTTTATCTCGTCACGTCGCCTATGTTGTGAGAGTGTGGAGTCGTTTGACCTTTTGCAAAGGGTAATATGGAAATATAGTAGGCTATATGGCATCATGTATACGAGCTTTTAAAATCACTTTGGCCAACTGTAAAATAAAAAGTCTACCAGTTAACCAAAAAGAGTGGAAGACGGAAATCTGAAGACGACGAATAATTTTATTCAAAGCAGACTGCATATCTGGCAACTGCTAACCGGTAGCTTGGCAGATGAGATGTATGTTAACTGCAGTTAACTAACTGCGAGTTAATATCAAAGATGATATGCTCATTTCGTTTACAGCACATTTTTGCTTGCTGAAAAATGATCATCAGGGTGAAATATCAGTTCCTTTTTTTCTCGTAGACATAATGCAGGATGGTAAGCTCAGAAAAAAAATAAAAGCACTTCTGGAAATGGAAATTAATCATAACCTGGTTGGAGGGCGCGTAAGGTAAGACGTATGGTTTACTTCAACTTTGTGGCTATTTACTTCGGTGTATTTGTTTACACGATGGCTAAATATAATTGATATATGGCTGTTCCAAAATGGTTTATGCTTAGTTGTATCGTGGTAAGTAGTGGTCTGGTTGAGATAGATATCTTAAATAACCTTGCATAAAGTGGGATTCTCCTGCACTGTTTTTACTTGCAGTCAATCTGTCTGTTATCACGTTATCAATGAGTGAACCTAGTGTTAGCCTACAGGTTACGTTTTGCCAGATGCAATTCCCGGTGGAATTTACGTTTATTTTCTCTTCTGGGCTCATGCATCAAGACAGGATCCTAATTCTATGGGCCTACAGTAGATCTAGGCTACTGGCCACAGGTTGCTCCTCTACAAAAGGCTGATGCTCAGTATAGGCTATAGATCTATGTCTTGTCATGCAAGGTGGGGTAGCTGCGAGCAGATAGTTGGAAAGTTACATGTTTATCTTGTTTTTCCGCGTTTTCCCATGCTCTCTCTCTGTTATGAAATTTGCCAGGCGATGTCATTTATAAATTCCCAATGGATGTTAGATCTAAGTTCGGAAACCCATTGAACTGCTGTTTACAATAGCCGGATGGTGGTTTCAACACTGTTTGGAAAACAGTACAATGCGTACTCTTTTATTGACTGAACTAGCGCAAATCCCTATCAATAGAATACAGTGCATATTGTAATGAAACGTCAAACGGATGAATGCATTAATGCATAACGTGTTTCAGATAAATTGTATTTATACAGCGCCTATAACAAAGGCATTGACTCAGGGCGCCTTACAGCAAGGAGTAATCAAGAGTGATGGGCAAGGAAGAAAACACACTTGACTAGTCGCATGTGTTGTAGTGCATACATATGAGTATGACCAGGTATCAATGTAGAGAGGGAGAGAGAGACAAGGTGGAGAGAAAGAGTTGTGCGGCATAAGGGTAAACTTAAAATGCAATTTTTTAATATCGTTTGATGTGATGTTAGATTACATCCTGAGGGAATATACTTTTAGATAAGATGGTTTAAGTGGTTGAATCAGTTATACCTTAATGGTACAAACAATGGCTCAGCGATGATAGTGTTTCTTGATCCAGTTTCCTAAGCCCCCCTTCTGGGACCTCATGCCACACCTTTGCCACCCCAAGGAAAAATCTCTAGAACCGCCACTGTATGCGTGAGCATAGTTCACTGTATTAATTAGGCTATTTTTATTGAATTGAATTATTAATTACTATATTTAGCCTACGGTTGGTTAATACAAACATGAAAACAACACTCAAATAACAGAATATTTACAGTAACAAAATAACAGTAGGCTATTCAGTATAACTAGCCTATTTCAGCTCAACTTTATTTCCTGACAGCTGTAGGCTATGTTAGAACGGTCGCGGGTGCTCCCAAGTGCCACCTGGTGGTTGTTTGGGTACACTGCAGCTTCTTCAGAAAAAAAAATATTAAATAGTGCGTGACACACACATGAAGCACGCGAGGTTCGTGCGTGCAGCCGGGCCATTTCATGTGACACTGACTGTACGTGTGGTGTTTGATTCGAGTGCGCAGTTTGATGGAGTGTCCCTCAGTGAGGTGTTGCTGTCCGGCCCAGACCTGAACAACACGCTTTTGGGTGTGCTGCTTCAGGAAAGAACCAGTCGCAGTCACAGCTGACATTGAACAAATGTTCTACTGCTTTGTAGTCCAAGAAGATCACAGAGACTACCTTTGCTTTCTTTGGTACAGAGACAACGACCTTGGCAAAGACGTAGTAGACTACAGAATGAGGGTGCATGTCTTCGGTAACAGTCCTTCCCCGGTAGTGGCAATTTACGGGCTGAGATTGCTTCCAGTAAAGTGGAAGCAGTGAGTGCATTGCCCCCTGAGGATAGGGCCAAAGATATTAAAGATCTCGATTTAACAACAGATGAGCTTCCAGTCCAGCGCAGCTTGGGGGTAAGTTGGAACCCCACAACAGACACGTTCACATTCCATGTTCCACAAGAGCAAAAACCCTTCACTCGCCAGGGCGTACTCTCAACAGTGAACAGCTTGTTTGACCCTCTTGGTTTGCTTGCACCCGTAACCATCAAAGGTAGACTTCTTCTCAGAGAGCTCTCCAGCAGCAACCTTGAGTGGGAGTTCTTTACCCCAAGACATGTACGATGGCTGGAGAAGGTGGCATGACTTGCTACTAAGTCTCACAAATCTGTACATTCCCCACCCCTACGTCACATTCTCCATCTCACAAGCCACCTTTATTGAACTTTGTGTGTTCTCAGACGCTTCAGTGAAAGCCATCGCTGCAGTAGCTTACCTGAAGGTCACACATGAAGACAGGCACAGTGAGGTTGGATTTGGGTAAGGCCAAACTAGCTCCTGTACCTGAACCGACCATTCCTCGATTAGAGCTGTGCGCTGCAGTGCTTGCTGTGGACATGTCAGAGCTTCTTAAAGTAGAACTAAACGTAAAGATTGACAAGACAACATTCTACACTGACAGTAAAGTGGTGTTAGGGTACATTAACAATCAAAGCAGAAGGTTCCATGTATATGTAAACAATCATGTACAGAGAATCAAGCAGTCTTCCCGACCAGATCAATGGAGATACGTCCCATCAGAGCGCAATCCTGCTGATCATGGCTCTCGGTCTGTACCAGCAGAAAAACTCTCTGGTACTTCATGGTTGTTTCTCCCCAGAAAAGGGACCATTTGAACTTGTCGATCCAGAGTCGGACATTGAAATTCAACATAAAGTCAATGTGCTTGTGACCACAACTGCTCCAGGTGCCTTGGGTTCATCACGCTTTGAAAGATTCTCAAAATGGACTTGTCCAAGCAGTGGTCTACCTTTGCCACATCTCCCACAGTTTCAAGTCTAAAGATGGTGATGCCTGTAGTGGCTGGCCTCTTTGTAAGGCTAGTCTCACAGATGAAGCGTTATCTGAAGCAGAACACACGATCATCAGGTGTGTCCAGCATGAAGTCTAAAATGCATCATGGCAAAACGTGACTTACCTCGCAACAGTGCTCTTCACAAATTTCATCCCATCATCGATGGCAAAAACTTACTGCAAGTAGGAGGTCAACTTGCAGAGTCTGGCTTGCCGAGTCATCAAGCTAACCCTCTTCTGATACCAGGGAAGCATCACATTGCAACACTGCTCATTCGACATCACCATGAAGCCACCCAGCACCAAGGAAGACATTTCACTGAAGGGGCTGTGAGAGCAAGTGGCTTATGGGTAGTTGGTTCTAAGAGGTCTATCAGCAGTGTAATCCACAAATGTGTCACCTGCAAAAAGCTTTGAGGTAGAACAGAGCAGCAACTCATGTCTGACTTACCTGCCGAACGCCTTCAGACGGACACCCCATTCTCTTATGTTGGTCTCGTTGTTTTTGGACCGTGGGAGGTTTCAACGCGCCGCACCAAGGGTGGCCAAGCAAACAGTAAGAGATGGGCAGTCTTGTTCACTTGCATGTCTACACGGACTGTTCATATTGAAGTGATTGAAACTCTAAGCTCTTCCAGTTTCATCAATGTTCTTCGCAGGTACTTTGCGATCAGAGGCCCTGCCAAACAGTTGAGGTCAGATTGCGGAACCCATTTCATTGGTGCCTCCAAGGACCTAAAGTTGCATTCCCCAAAACCTGGTGAGACAACTGTGGATGACTACCTACGCAAGCAGAGGTGTGACAGCTGATTCTTTTGCTTCTTTCTTCAACGACAAAGTAGCTGCCATCAGTAGGCAGTTCTCTGAACCAACTGCAAAGGCTACAACTGGTCCATATACTAGCGGCAGCACCTCCGATTGCAATAGTCCTGCTGCGACATTTGCTTCATTCAAACCCCTCACCGAAATGGATGTGTCTAAACTTCTCACTTGCAGCTGTCCTACAACGTGCCCTCTGGACCCGATTCCAACCAACCTCTTGCAATCCATAGCTCCAACTATCACACGAGCTATCACATATGTGATCAACGCTTCACTATCAACAGGAATCTTCCCTTCTGCATTCAAGCATGCTCAGGTAACACCTCTACAAAAAACCCTCTCTTGCTCCCGACCAGGTGGGAAACTACATGCCGGTCTCTCTCCTTCCGTTTCTTGCTAAAACTATTGAAAGGGCGGTTGTAAAGGATTCTAGGAGTTTGGCTGGTTTAAGATTATTGCTACCAGAATGGTGTGTCCATTTAAAACACAGGAATCCCGAATTCTCAGTTTACTGTTTATTTGCCATAAGTGTTGTTGCTGGTATCTACAAACAAACAAAAAAGTAAGTTTACGGATTTAAACTAAATTACATCAAATATGGAAATAAAGGAAATTAATCCATCCATGAAACAATAAACATAAATCATACAAATCATACATTTGGACAAAATACAAATATTTAGAAATAAACTCACAATGTCAGAAACGCAGCAACTCCACATGGGCAGAGAAGCAGCCAGGACAAAGGGATCCACCATGAGCACACACAAGCACAAACTCAGGCTGATTTCTTAATTAGGTGCAGGTGAGAGAAAGGGGGCATGACCCACCATGTTGTAGGCAGGCAGGCAGGGAGGGGACAGTGAAGGAAAGGGATTTCGAACAGCCGCCCCCAAATATGGAAACATATTTGTCTAAAGAAATCACACTGTCCAGTCATTGGGAAAACAAGGAAGGACCACAAGACGGCTGACTGGTCGAGTGAAAGGTTTCCCATTGATGACGACCTCAGCAGTCCGAACTCTGCCATCAGAACTGGGCAAGGTCTTGGTGACTCTTCCTATAGGCCTATAGGCCAAGAGCCACGGGGAAGCTGATGACAACTGCATCAGGGGAGATTGAAGGGACATCTGCCCTCCACTTCTGACGGCTCTGCAGACTTGGGAGATAATCCCTGATGAAACTGGTCCAGAACCTGTCAGCGAGTATTTGACTGTGTCTTCATTTCCTGTGGGTCAAGAGCTCAGAGTCACAATACATCACTTGAGGAAGAGATGCATCTCGCTGCCCCATCAGAAGGATATTTGGCGTTATCGGATCGGCATCTGAGATGTTGGACGACACGTTACCAAGCGGTTTAAAGTTCAGCATCTCCTCAACTTCAATGAGCACGGTCAACAATACTTCTTCAGTCACTTCTTGGGTGCCCAGAGTGACAACATGGACTACATGTTGTGCCAAAAGGCAAAACTTGCCATTCATACACAGAAGGTGGGACCTCTCTCTTCATATGACGCCATAGGAAACGCAAAAGGGGCCTATCAGTGGGTAACAAACGTACTTGATGGAACATTCCTTTGATGTCCTGACTGGTGGCAACCTGCTGCTCTCTGAAGCGGATGAGGACACCAAGGAGAGAAGGGCCTAAAGTGGGACCGGCAGGAGGTAAGCATTCAGGTTTTCACCTTGATACTGAAAAGAACAATTAAACATAAGTCGGTGCTTCCCATTATACTCCACCATATGATGTGGTATATACCAGGATTCATGAGGATTCCTCAGGATTCAACTTCTTGACGTATCCTGCTTTGATAAGCTTCTGGATTTCTTGCTCATAGATATCTGCTCGGTTTGGATCCTTGGAAAGCTGGCGCTCAATACGACGCAGAGCTGGCATCACGGCATCCTGAGGGGCACGCAACACAGGGGCATTCTTAGCTCTGAGCAAGGGAGTGGCATATATCTGAATTCCGGCAACGTCATGTTGTTCTGTTTGTTGCTCCAGGGACTTAAGGGCTTGTTGATCCTGCTTGGAGCGTAATACAGACTTTAGACTCTGGGTGTAAGGGAATATGTCCACCTGCCACTGTTGTTCCACATCCTGCTGCAATGGATCCTTGGTAGAGGAAGCTAGGAACAGACACTAAGTGTTGGAACTAATTTCCTCTGCTAAAGAAGTGGGTCCATGTAACACCCATCCTAAGCGGGTATGAAGAGCAGCCGGGCTTCTATCTGGGCCGAATCTCACACGTTCTATGGGATTCAAGAGGTGAGGATGATCTGCACCCACAAGAAGCATTGGCTGAATCTTATGGAATTCCTGAAGGGGGAGCTCTTTGAGATGTTGGTAACGCCTCTGCAGTGTGGTGACAGGAGGACTAGCTGTTTAGCGGTGAAGGCGCCTGTAATCTGGTACTTCTCATGCCTAGCAGAGGCTGGGGAGATTGAGAAAGACACATTAGCACCTTCAATTCTCTCAGCGCCTTGTCTGATGGTGCGTAGGACTAGAGACTCTGCCGCCCCATTCAGGCCTAAATTGTCAGCAGCAGGAGACAGAAGCATAGTCCTTTCTAAACCATCATCTAAAATTGCATAAGTCTCTAAAGACTTCTCATCATGGCTCAGAATGACTTTCACCACTTGCAGCAAGACAGAATTGAAACCGCTGGGCCTACTCAAATAGAAGCTGCCTGAGCGACTTTTACGGGTATTCACCTCATGTAGAACTCCTAAGTGTCGATCCTTGCAGTGGGGGCAACCTCTCTTCAGGTCACATTTGGATGGGAGGTGAGACCGTACACATCGCCAACAACGGCCGTTGTCCACAATCCACTTTTTCTTGGCTTCGGTGTCAAACCTCTGAAAGTCAGGACACTGGCTGAGATGATGGGACTGACTGTTACAGAAAGCACAGGAGGGTGATGCAGACTCCTCTGAAGGTTTTGAGTGCGAGTGGCTACTCTGTTTCTGTGCCTGAGATTTGGTGCGCTCCTCCTGGCTTACACCCTGCAAGAACATGGTAAGAGGGATGCTGATTTCACAAATCTCCCATCTTTGGCTTGTAACTTTGTTGCACCCTTAGCTGGTTCACTCACTTGAACAGCTACGCTTTGACATTCTGCTTCTTCCTCCAGCCAATTAGAAAAATCTATCAGATTGTAAGGAACATTAGGTCTGGCTATTCTTGCCTGTCTGGCGAAGCTGGCAACATGTTCAGCTGGGAGCTTACTGAGTAACTGGTGGACGTGAGATGCACATTCCAGTTCTTTAGCACCCTCATTATTTCCCCAGGACTGAAGCAAACCAACCAGTGCTCGAACACGCACTGCAAACTGACTGAACCCACGAGAGTCTCCAGAGCGGATTGTGGGAAGGCTCTGAATTGAAGCCATTTCTCGTAGAACCAGATGGTGGGGTTGGCCGTACTTTTTCTGAAGGGCTTTTAGAGCAGTGGTATAAGGCTGTGGGTGATGGGCATAAGCTAAGGCCAAATGACGGGCTGAATCCAGCTTCAAGTGATCAAGCAGAATATGGAATTTATATTGCTCAGTTTCCTCAGGTGGTAACAGATTGGTCAAAGCCATATTCAACATTGCAAACTCTTGAGGGTCATCTCTTTTGAAGTGTGGGAACGACGGCCTCTCAATACGGGCTGACCTTGGGGGCAATACTGCATGGGAGACGGACACTGAGGACTGCGCAGGCAACTGAGAGGTGGCTACAGATGTATAATGCCTACTAGGAGGGGGCTCACAATCATGTATCCGTTGTGACTGAGACACTGGGACTGCAGTAGGCTGAGAATGCTGAGGATGTCCACTATACTGGGCTGCATTCATTTCCATGGGTCCACTGTGGTCGGCTACTGGTAGTGCACGGGGCATAGTGAGAGGACTGGATGCAGGTAGGACCACAGGGCCATATGTGGGGGCAGTCTGAGATGGCAATGGGAGTCTAAAAGGAGCATGAGGAAGTTGTGATGCAGCAGCTACTGGTGCAGCACGTTCAAGCTGCATAGATGAGTCTGCTGATCCTTGGTGGTGATGGTGAATTAACCGAACTCTCCCTCTCTTGCTGATGTTGACGCAGACATTCACCCAGCTCTTGCACAAGAGAGGTTCTTAAGTCAGCTGGTGGCTCTCTCTGTCTCCGTCTGGTCTCTGGAGATGCGGCACGAGAGTTCTCTGCTGAACCAGTAGTGAAGGAGGAATTTTCACTTCCAGTTTGCATCTCGCTCACTATCTGGCCTAAGTCCATCAACATGCCTTTCATTTGTTTCATTAAATCAGTCAGAGACTTTACATCCATACTTCCATGTGACTCAGCATTTGCACCTTTCTGTGACTGACCTTGGATCTGGGCGGTCGAAGACTGTGGATGGGTCATCACATAATCTTGTTGCCACATAGGGGGTCTCATAACTCTAGAGGTTCGCCTCAGTCGGTCTGGGTTATCTCCGGTTTCCATTCTAGCAGCCTCTCCGGCGAGCAAAGGACCCTGTAAAGGATTCTAGGAGTTTGGCTGGTTTAAGATTAGTGCTACCAGAATGGTGTGTCCATTTAAAACACAGGAATCCCGAATTCTCAGTTTACTGTTTATTTGCCATAAGTGTTGTTGCTGGTATCTACAAACAAACAAAAAAGCAAGTTTACTGATTTAAACTAAATTACATCAAATATGGAAATAAAGGAAATTAATCCATCCATGAAACAATAAACATAAATCATACATTTGAACAAAATACAAATATTTAGAAATAAACTCACAATGGTCAGAAACGCAGCAACTCCACATGGGCAGAGAAGCAGCCAGGACAAAGGGAGTGAAGGAAAGGGATTTTGAACAGCGGTATTCAAACAGGTTACCGAATTCTTGAGCCAACAGAATCTACTCGACCACAACCAATCTGGCTTTAAGAGTGCCCACTCCACTGAAACAGCTCTACTATCTGTGGTTGAAGCCTTATAAGAAGCCAGAGCGGAATCAAGGTCATCTGTACTCATCCTGCTTGACCTGTCAGCTGCGTTTGATACGGTAAATCACAGTATTCTATTATATATACTATCAAACATGGGCATCAAGGGTGATGTATACTGCTGGTTCGAATCCTACCTCACTGGGCGACTGTTCAAAGTATCCTGGCTAGGACACACCTCTGCGCCTTACCACCTTCCTACTGGAGTGCCTCAAGGATCTGTGTTGGGCCCCCTTCTTTTCTCCATCTATACCACTTCTTTGGGCCAAATCATCCGCCAGCACGGCTTCTCTTACCACTGCTATGCCGATGATACCCAGCTCTATCTGTCATTCTCACCCGATGACCCAACCATCCAAACGCGAATCTCGGATTGCCTCTCTGACATCTCTGCATGGATGCAAGACCATCATCTCCAGCTGAACCTCTCAAAAACCGAGCTGCTGGTCCTCCCAGCTAAACCAACTATTCACCACAACATTTGCATCAACTCTGGCTCCTTGTCTCTTGCTCCCTCACGGGTAGCCAGGAACCTAGGTGTTATGATTGACGACCAGCTAACCTTCAATGACCATGTTGCTTCTGTTGCCCGGGCCTGCCGCTTCGCACTATTTAATATCAAAAAGATCAGACCATACCTAACTCAACAAGCCTCCCAAATGCTGGTTCAAACTATGGTCCTCTCACGCCTTGACTACTGCAATGCCCTTCTGGCAGGACTTCCTGCCTGTGCCGTCAAGCCACTTCAGATGATCCAAAATGCTGCGGCGCGTCTCATCTTCAATCAGCCAAAGAGGACGCATGTCACCCCTCTGCTAATCGAGCTCCACTGGTTTCCTGTGGCGGCTCGCATCAAATTCAAATCACTGATGCTGACTTACAAAGTGCTTGGAGGATCTGCCCCTTTTTATCTAAGCGCTCTCATAAAGGCTCAGGCTACCCCCCGACAACTCCGGTCCTCCAATGACTGTCGACTGGCAGTCCCGGCACCTCGCCCAAGGCAATCCAGACTCTTCTCATGTGTCGTCCCACGCTGGTGGAATGACCTACCAGAGATGGCTGAGACTCGGACTTGAGTCGTACTTAAGTCGCACAAAAAAAGACTTGGGACTTGACTTGAGACTTGCCCTCAAAGACTCCAGACTTGACTCAGACTTGGATGATGTGACTCGAGAGTCGTGAATAATGTTCATTTAGTAGCATAATTTAATTTATTTCAGTGTTTAATTCATAATTTGGTTTCCCGGTGTTATCCAGCGTTAGGGCAAAATTGCACGTTCCCTCTTCCTCAACGTAACGCATGCGTGCCGCCACAGATTTCACTAAACACTGACACTGAATGCATTGCGGCGGCAGATTTAACCGGAGCTGATCAATTTGTAGCATAATGACATTTGTTTTGAGAACTTCACTCGGATTTTAAGGAGGTGAACAGCCACTTGCAAGAACTCTGGCCCAAAGATAAATGATGCTGGCTCAACAACTTCGAACTTGATCAAGGAACCTCAGGACGCAAAAGGATAACGTTAGGTCAGTGAGTCTTGTTTAAGTGAAGAGAAAATTTAGCTTGAAGGTAACGTTACTGCTCCAAATCCAAAACTCCAAAAATCCAACTACGTCTAACCCCAAATGTAGGCTATACAGATTGAATGCAGATTACAATTCTATCGTTCACCTTTTAACATTGACATTTTATTTTATATCGCGCTACGTTAAGCAAGCAGCAGGTCATAAGTGCTGTAACCTAACGGTAGTAGTAACGTAGGTCTATGGAGCCTAACGTCAAATTAGAGCTGCTGTTGTCACTAATGCCATAAAAGCAAATATCAATTAATGATTTGGAATAATCATCCTAAAACACTGTGCAGGTGCCTATGTGTTAAAAAACAAACGTTCATAACGTCTAACACAAGTAGCTCTATTCCAAGGCATCACTCTAAGCCTAATATTAGCCTGCTTGAGTAGTAGTCGAAACATCTTGCCTTTTAAACAAATGGAATGTAAACAAAATAGCTGGACACTGGATGTTACAGCTTGCATGCAATAACAAATATTGCAGTAATGAAGTTACCATAAAATAACACGGTTGTTTTTGTTGCTTCCAAATGTAGGCCTAGTAATTTTATATCAAAATAAAAAAAAATCAATACCATTTAGGGCTGGGCGGTATATCGATATTTAATCAATATCGATATAATTTCAAACCACGATATAATTTTTGACATATCGTATATATCGGTTATGACTTGTTTTTTAATCCAGAGACAAGTATTCCGCTTTTTTCTGCTATGCGACGTCTGTGCACCAGCTTCCTTGCCACTGATAGCTCAGTGCTCCTTGCTTTGAGTTAGCTCCTCCCTTCCCCTACTCATGTAGACCGAGTAAACAACAATGGTGACTTCCATAGAATGCATGAGTTATACAGATGGAGAATGCCGCGGAAAGGTTATTGTGGCCAAAAAAGCGAAACAACGGTTCGGTCATTTTGAAATGGAGGCCACCGGCAAGTATATGAAGAGTGTTACAAACTCCGAAGACAGACCGCCACAAAACCAGTGGGAACTGAGCAAAACTTAAGAACTCTTTAGCATGCAATGTTCCCTAACTCTATGACAGAAAAAGCGGCGGTGGAGCATAACGTTAAAATCAATTGCCTTATCACGGTGGACATGGCATCAATTGCCGTAGTGGAACGCGGATTTGTGTTGTTACTTTTGCCGCGACTATGATGAGAGAGCGCGATTGGCATTTGAACTCTGTGACGCAATGACAACAGACGAGTGGAGTAAAGTTAGCAGAACCTGTGAGTCCTACATTTGTGTCACATTACGGCGGAGACTCTAAACTCATTCGTTTTCTTTGCACAAAATATACAAATGGAAAGAAGGCCCACATGTTTGTTATTACTGTTGCACAGTTTAGTTGAGAACTTGTTATTTTGAAAAAAAGCTCTTTATATTATTTTCATTATTTATTTTTTAGACACTTTATTATATTTATTTTATTTATTATATATTTTTTTTTTTTGCTGGAAAGATATCGAGGTATATATCGTATATCGATATATGAGAGAAATATATCGAGATATACATTTTAGTCCATATCGCCCAGCCCTAATACCATTATTATTATAATACATATTTAGAATAGCCCAGTAGTAGTGTGTAATACAGTAGGCCTAATCAATGTTATTGTACAGCACATTCAGTACAATACATCAATACAGTTTTCTGTAAGGTAGCATCTGGTGAAAAAAAAATCAGTTTAGCCATTTAAGACTTGAGACTTGACTTGGACTTGGGACGAAAGACTTGAGACTTGACTTGGCATTGCCCCCAAAGACTTGAGACTTGACTTGGACTCGTGCCCAAAGACTTACCAAAGACCTACCAAAAACAATCAGAACAGGGCCATCTCTGGAGGCCTTCAAAAAGCTCTTAAACCTCCTATGTGTAAGTTTTATGTTTGTTGCGGATAGCAAGGATAGCAAGCCATATAGTTTATGGTGGAAACGCAAAAGGCGGAGATGAATATAGACTGATGTCCTCTACATGAGCATGTAGTTTTCAAGATGGCGGCGCAAAATGGCGGAGCAAAATATTCCATAAAATCAACCTGATTTCATGTATATATAAATGGAAATTACCAAGTTCACAGAACACTACAATTTATTGATGGAGGTAATTACTATTGTTTTAGATTCTATTTTTAAAATAAAAAATATATTTTAAATAAAAGACAAACATAAATCTTACACATAGAGGCTTTAAAGACCCAGCTATTCAGAGAACATCTTCTATCCTAGCACTAAAATGAACTGAAGCACTATTCCCTAGCACTATGCTCCTTAAGGTTTCTGCTATGTAGCTTGATTGTTATCCTCTTTTTGTAAGTCGCTTTGGATAAAAGCGTCTGCTAAATGCATAAATGTAAATGTGTTCCTGGGTGTTTAATGCTCCTCACTTATCTCAAATGGGTGGTGCCTGGGAGCATATGATAGGCATCTCACGACGCATCCTAGACTCAATGTTCCTACAAGCAGGAAACCCTACTCTAACTCACGAGGTCCTGACAACGTTAATGGCGGAAGTCACAGCTATTATCAACGCAAGGCCCTTGGTACCTGTTTCCTCAGATCCAGACGCTCCCTTAATCCTGACCCCCTCAGCTCTGCTCACCCAGAAGTTCGATCCCATCCCAACTCCACCTGGGGATTTCACCAAGGACGACATATATACACATCAGCAGAAGAGAGTTCACGCCCTTGCCGACACATTCTGGGCCAGGTGGCAGAAGGAGTACCTCCACATGCTCCAAGGTCGTCAGAAATGGCAGCGCAGCAAACTAAACTTCAAGGAAGGAGACGTTGTTCTTCTGAAGGACAAGCAACTAAAAATAAATGAGTGGCCTATGGGTGTCATCGTGAAAACACTCCCTAGCAGAGATGGAGTTGTCAGAAAGATGGAAGTGAAGGTGACACGTGACAAGATTGCGAAGACATTCTGTAGACCCATTTCGGACTGTATCCTTCTTCTGAGAGATTGGTCTAACATGTAAATAGGGTCTAGTGAAATTCACTAGACACAGATTTGGTATTTCACCTATGGATATATTGTATAAGTAAATGACGACATTAAGCTACTGATATTATCTTTACATGTTAAAGGTCTCCTTCCAAAATAAACCGTTTAAGACTTGATGTTTTTACATTACCATAGGTCAGCTCAAGTTGTACTTCTATGCTCAAAATGAGACCTTTAAAATAATGCCAGGCGGGGAGTGTACTGGAACTGTTTGTATGATTTTTTCTCCATGCCTATAGGGGGCGCAGGTTTGCACAGTTTACTATGTTGAGCCAATTAGTTACTAGAAGAAGTGTGATAGGACGTGTTTGCTCATGTGTGAAGCAAGACATGGGCCGTTTCTCAATATCCGTTCTTTTGTGTTCTTGCTTTCTCGTGAACTTGTGAAACGTCATGAAACGTCATTAAACACAGCCGAAGTACCGTTCCAATTCACAAGTTCGCATAAACTCAAGAACGCACGAAATTCCCGGATGTTTTCTTGATTCAGCTATTTTATCAAGAATGCATGGGATGGTGACTTCTGTTATCTTATGGACCATTCCACCCCACAATGCATTTCTGCATCCAAACAGAACGTGAATCAAAAAATTAAAAATGGAGCTTACGCAACAATACCAATTTATGTTTTAAACTAGCAAGTTTGGAATTTATGACTGTGTAGCCTATTTTGTAAAATGGGACGAGAAATGGTGACTGTTAAATTGTTTGGATCAACAATCTTGTTTCCTGCTACAAGCTTAACCATCACGGCTATTCAGCAGATTCTGAACACCTGAATGTAATTATGTTTAACAAGAACGCAACTGTCTCAAACTGCTCTTTGGGCTTACTGTTTCCTCGCTTTCTTGTAAGTTTGCACTCCCGTTCTTGACTTTACAAGTTTAAACTTGCAAGTTTAAATCTTTTGAGGTCCTTGTTCTCAATCTTATGCAACCTCACAAAACATCTAGATCTAATGTACCCTTAACGATTGTAATATTATATAGACCCCCAGGCCCCTATTCTGACTTTATGACTGAATTCTCAGAATTTCTTTCCTCACTAGTCATTAAAACTGATATTATAGTGTTGGGCGATTTCAACATCCACATGGATGATGTAAATAATAGCCTGGCAACAGTGTTCCAATCCTTAATTGAACACATTGGCTTTATCCAACATGTTAATGCACCTACACATAAAGGTACTCATACTATTGACCTTGTTCTAACATATGGTGCACAAATAGAACTTGCTATCCTACCTCAATGTCCTTCACTAACTGACCATTCCCTAATAACTCTAAAGACTACAATAGATTCTACAGCCCCTAACTCTATTTGCTACCACACTAGACGAATAACCCCCCAAGCCACAAGCGACTTCATAGATAAAATTCCTTCTCTACTTGAACCCTTAATGACACAATACACATTAGAAGGCCCTCCTCCCAGCCCTACTCAAGTTGATCAATTAACGGATAATGTTATAGATGCACTTTACACTACATTAAATTCCATTGCGCCACTTAAAAAGAAAATTTGAAAACAAGACAAAATTGCCCCATGGTATACAGCACAGACACGCTCAATGAAGCAAGCTGCATGTAAACTTGAGAGAAAATGGTATGCCACCAAACTTGAAGTGTTCCATCTTGCATGGAAAGACAGCCTAAAAGACTATAAGAAAGCACTTAATAATGCAAAAACAGAATACTACTCCTCACTTATAAATGATAATAAAAACAATCCCAAATTCCTCTTTAACACAATATCGTGCTTAACTAAAAGTAGGAATGAAGTGACACACTCCATTCCAATAACATTAGACAGCAATGATTTCATGATTTTTTTTAATGATAAAATTGAATCTATTAGAGGTAAAATAAATAACACCATTCAAACCTCAAATTCAGCGGGTTTCCCTATAATGGAAACAGCAAGTCCTAGCCGACCTATAGCATACCTGGACTCGTTTACACCTGCCAGTATATCTGAAATTATCAAGCTGATCTCATCAAGTAAGGCCTCTACTTGTCTACTGGATCCAATTCCTACTGATCTCCTTAAGGCTACTCTCCCTAACCTAGCTGAGCCGATACTTAATATTATAAATCACTCTCTTGCAGCAGGACATGTTCCCAAACTTTTCAAGACATCTGTCATTAAGCCTTTAATCAAAAAGCCCAACCTTGACCCTGATGTCCTGGCTAACTATCAACCTATATCCAACCTCCCATTTATATCAAAGATTCTTGAAAAAATAGTGTCTAAGCAAATTCGTACCTTCTTGGACGCAAATAACATTCAAAAACTGGATGACTAAGAATTTCCTTTGCTTAAACTCTGATAAGACTGAAGTCATGTTGATTGGTCCTAAAAACCTGACCAACACTTTACCCCATCATCAGAGCTTACTTAGTGACCTTTCACTCACACCTGCCACAAAGGTCAAGAACCTTGGGGTGTATATTGATCAAGACCTCTCTTTAAATAGTCATGTAAAGCATATCTCCAAAACCTCATTCTTTCATTTACGCAACATTGCTAAGTTCAGAAAATTCCTTTCTTTTGAGGATGCAGAAAAACTAATACATGCATTTGTTACCTCCAGACTTGACTATTGTAATGCACTGTTCTCTGGATGTGGTACTAGCTGCATCAAAAACCTTTAACTAATACAAAATGCTGCAGCACGAGCACTCTCTAGGACAAAAAAATATGAACATATCACACCTGTCCTTGCTTCCTTACATTGGCTTCCTGTTAAAAGCCGAATTGATTTTGAAATACTTCTCTTAACATATAAAGCCCTTAATGGCCTTGCTCCAGCATATATTAAAGACTTACTTGTTCCCTACCACCCTTCTAGACCCCTAAGGTCACAGAATGCTGGTCTCCTAGTAATTCCTAGAATATCAAAATCGACAATGGGAGGAAGAGCATTCTGCCATTGTTCGCCTGTCCTGTGGAACAAACTCCCTTCTAACATTCGTCAAGCGGACACTCTCAACACCTTTAAGTCTAGACTCAAAACTTTTCTATTTACTGACCCCTTTAGTTAGGGATGGTGTATGGTAAGCCACACCTCCTCAGGGTATTATTGGAAAGGACTGCCTCAGCTGTAAGCTCCCGTCCAGGGCTTGGTGGCCACTGACCATTTCCTTTGGTGGTGTTGGCTTGTTATACATCATACCTTAGTTATGCTGCTATAGTTTAAAGCCGCCACAATCCACCCATCTGTTAACCCGTACAGTTTTCACTATTCTTTCTCCTCCTCTCTTTTCCTCTCCACTTACTTCTCTCTCTTCACTTAGCCAACATCTGTATATGGTTTCACATGCAATATAACTCACATTCTCTGAAATCTGATGGAGACTGTTCTAACTCATCTCCTCTCTGATTTTCCATGCCATTACCACCCTGCCGTGAGTCATCACTGCCTTCCACTGCCTGCGCCTGCACCTCCTGGGTTCTCCTGGGACCTTCTTCCAACGTGATCCGGCGGCATTCCTGAATGGTCCTCAACCCACTCCACTGTCCATGCCACTGCCTCCCTGCTGAGGGTCACCCCTGCCTTCCACTGCCTGATCCTGCATCTCTGGCTTCCTGGGCGGTCTGCCTTCAGCTTCACAGATGACCCTGACATGATCGATATAGCCTCTAGCTGGCCCCTGGCTTGACTGCGCCTAATGACATGGGACTATGTCTTGGGATTCTAATGGGACTCCTATATTACTTTATTAACCAAAATTTTCTTGCAATTTGTATCTAATGGAATAATAGTGGACTACCAGCCATCTGAGAGACTGAAAACCTGCCCTAGGCAGTTGGGTTAGCCCCTTGAGCCGTCGGAACTGCCCAAGTTTTCTTCCTCTACCATAACAAGTAAAAACAAAAAACGCTGCTAGGGAGTTTTTCCTTGCCCCTGTTGCTCATTGGGCCTCTTGTGTTAAGCGCTTTGTGACACTTTTGTAAAAATGCGCTATATAAATAAAATTGAATTGAATTGAATGTATTCAAGTCCGTTCTTGGCGTTCTTGGTATTGAGAAACGGCCATGGTGTGTTTCTTCTGATTTAAAGCCATCCACTCCGTTAAATCCCTTTGAGTGGCAATATGAGTAAGTTTCTTAATTGTGTTTACCAGTCCTGGACAGGGTATATGATACTGAAGTGATTTGGAAACATTTGACGTGTTTTATATGTCCACATAAGTCCAACCCAAGCTAACGTTTATGTGACATTTTTGTATTCTGTATCATTTCAGTTTCACAGTTTTTTGCATTAAATCCTGTCCAAATACAACACGTGCCTTTTCCTTGGAGGAAGTGATGCAAGAGAGAGTTTAGCTGGCTGTGAATCTCAATATAGGACACTGGGTCACATTGGGTGCAACAGTACAGTAGCCTACCATGTCTATGACTTATTATTATTACTTTTTATTTATTTTTCGTCTGTCTCCGTGAGTTTTAGAAGTTGCCTGTAGGTTTTTGACATTTTTGCGGAGTGAATCTCTTCAAATGATGCATCCCAAGAGACCGCCATTTTTCCTGTGATCCACCGCCTTTATCTGCGGAGCTTAGAGGAGGAGATGAAACAAAGTTGCAGTTTGGTGAGACTGGAGCTGGTTGTGAGTTTGACATGGAGGGCTGTGAAGTTTGGAGGAGGACGGCCCTGCCTGATCGGCTGGTGGCCTGTTTTCATTGCGATGATGGTCAGGCCCATAGGCTTACTTGATGTCACTCCCGCTTGCCGACTTCAAAACAACTACAATCTCTGGGATCTCTGGAAGATCAGCGCCCTTTAGTGGCTGAGAGCTGATGACTGTGACAACCTCCCCGTGGGACAACCAACCCCGCTCTCCCCTATTCTACATCTGAGCTTGAAGGCGACATGGTTCCTGAATCCTATTCATTTATGTTGGCTACTCATATGGACTGATGGCAATATGGCATTTTTTTTATATGGCATTTTTTAAATATATTTTTTTATATTTAGTTTATTTATTTATTCCTTTCTGTTTATCTATCTTTTTCTTTTCTCTTTAATATAATTTAATGTTTTACATTAGTAGCCTAACTCAATGTTCGTGACAAATACATTTTAACTTAATATATTGTTGTAACTTGTTTTTGCTTTATCCACTTAAAATAATGTCAATAATATTATCTGGTTTTCATTTGGTGAAGTACCCATTTAAAAGGTTATGTTAGCTAGATAGAGTCAGATTGCTAATACCTATAAGTGGCACTAGTACAGCAGCTGCCTGACCTGAAATAAATATACTTTTCTGCAAATCTGCTGTGCACTGAATAGCAGACCAGTAGTTCAAATTCATGGCTTGGAATATTTTATTTATTTAAAAAAAAAAACTTCACCGAACACAGGCAAAGTTGATTCTTTCTCATAGCTTGCAACCACCTCTCAAACCAATCAGCAGCCGTCAGTCTGTTCACGTCACGTTTTAGTACCTACTCTGACCGAATGGAACCAGTAGTGCTGGGCGATACAGCAAAATCTGATATCGATCCGATGCCAAGTAAATACATGGTCAGTATCACCGATATTGATACCGATACAATACTTATTACACTTAAAAATGGAGCACAATTTATTTTATATAAATGAGTAGGCTTGACAAAGATAAGGTGGAGACCTGTTTTAGTAGCCTATACTTTCTTTCCTTGGGATTTGAACCCTGTGTATAGGAAATAGAGTTATAGAGCTTCCATTGAATGTTCCATTGAGTTAGTGTAAACTGTCCATTTTTTTTTTTACTGTCCTTGCTATTGACAACATGCTTGTGTAACAGGGCTATGATTAGAATTTCTTTCAAACCATCACTTTAATTTCATCATTGTCAGGCCCTGAAAAATATGTCCTTTACATTTGTATGTTCACTGTTCACGTTGGGCTGCTGCAGCACTGAACAAGTTACTTGTTATGTCACGTGACAGAACAACAGCGAATCACAGCGGAGAGCTGAGGCAGAGTGTGCGTGTAATAAACTCAGTGGAGTTGGTTGAGCACTGAAGTGGCGGAAAGAAAGTAGATCCTAACTAAACATTAAATAGGAAAACTAGAGGTTAAAAGGCACACCCCTATTTTTCCTTTTTTTCAAAACAACGGCATACCCAAATTGAAAGCTTGACAGTTCCTACATAGTTTTAGACTCAGGGATGTGCCTCATACCATTGGAAAGGTGACACCCTCAAGTTTTTTTCTAGAGGAATATGTATGTTTCTGTGACATATGGACACAGAGTTATAGAGGTTGGAACTAAGTTTTTTTTTCCGCTCATTTCAAATGTCTATGAACTAACTAAGATATGAAGGTACCATCCATATGATACCCCCAAATAAAAAAATCTAAGTCCTAACTCCATCTCTCAACCTGTTACACAAAAAAATTGAAGTAAAAAGACCAATAATATGATTTTTGAATATACATTTTTGAAAAATATGTTTATGCGTTTTGATTGGGACCCCTATGTAAATTCCCATAGAGACTTTTTGTAAACAAGAGGGCCTACTGACATTCAAAAGTTTATAACTTGAAAACCCCTTTGCCTAGAAACATAAAATTGGTTTCAAATGAAAGCCAAGACCCTGGTCCCAGATATGGGCGGGTGTGCCTTAAGGGGTTAAAATTATCGATTTCATCTCACTTGTATCGATACGATACGATACCAACTTTAATATCGATTATATAAATACCTCGAATCGATCCGCCCACCCCTAGGAACCAGGCTGAAAGCAGTTACGAAAGCAAAAAGCAAAACGTGGGTAGGGTAGAGTCGATTAGAGCTGGGCTAAAACGGTGTAGTGGAAAAGTCTTGGGCATGTCTACCACAAGGCATGATTCCTAAAACACCTTGAAACTTCATATCACAGATGTCAGTTGCAAATCATCATCTATAAACAACATGTTTTTATTCAAACTCAAAGACACAGAAACACACTAATTGAAGATTTATTTCTGAGGGTAATTTCTCCCTACATTTGTGTTATATCACATGCATGTATATATTCAAGGAAGAGAGAAATGGAGAGTTAGGCTACGTTTACACATACCTGGGTATTTTGATAAACGAATATTTTCTTCCCTCCGTTTTCCAAAATAATTCCGTGCATACACCATCGTTTTCAAAAAAGTTTCCGTTTACATTAAGCTGCATAAACATGCTGTCGAGAGCCGTCATACCTACGTTAAGCCTATGGGCTGCAGTGTAGGAAGAAGGAGAAAGCCATACAAGCCAATCAGAAGCCTCACGCCATTCCTCCGGGACAACCACCTCATTTTCAAAGTGCTCCCACCAGACAGCAGCCCGCCCAGGTCGGACCCAAAAACTACATTTTATCTGTTTTTCGCAGTTTACACGCAAACGTGAATACGGAGGTTTCCAAAATCTCCACTTTTGCCAGAGTTTTTAGAAAGAATCGTTTTCAAAGGTGACATCTCCGTTTGTGTGTAAATGAAAGGCGCAAACGAAGGGGAAAGTGTCCGTTTTTAGGAGAAAACGTTTATGTGTAAACGGGATCTTAGAGAGACAGAGTGAGAGTTGGCATGACAGATAACAGTGTAATTGATGTATGGGGAGGGGAGCTAATATTAATAATAAGATTGATTAACAACAATCAGATTGGATGTTACAGGGCAGAGGCAGAGCATCAGGAGTATCGTTACTCTGCTATTCAGTCAGGACTGTCTTTGGATGACACCGATGAAGAATGGGAGGGGCAAAACAAGGAACTGTGCACCAAAGGATGGCAGAGTATACACCACAGGTAGAATCAAAAGTGTGAATCTTTATTTATGCTGTAAAACATGTCATCGAACACTGAGAAAGGAAAACAGTTCTTATGTCGTTTAAGTGAAGTCCTACAATTTCTAAGATTTCTAAGAAGTTAATCTGGTAAAATATTATTGGTAATGGTAAAATGCAATTGTTGCCATATACAAGGAACTAATTTGTGTCCAATCAGCTGATTGGAATGCAATAGGCTTACATTGACCCACAGTAATATAGGAAGATATTTACAGTATTTGATGATATTTTTAAGTTCAAATGAACAATTCATACTTATGTTTTTAATTTTAGATATTTGTAGTCTTAAAAGACTAGGGTTGCAAAGGGGTGGAAAATTTCCGGTAAATTTCTGAAAACTTTCCGGAAACTTTCCATGGAAACTTTAGCTTGGGAATTTTAGAAATATTCAAAAATGGAAATTTGTGGAATTTATGTGAATTTATGTGAATTAACTGGAAATTTTGGATGATTTTAAGAAACAGACTATATGACTCATATACCAACATATTTTGTCATAAGAAGACATTTTTGCCAAAAAGATACAATTAAAATAAAAATATAGCATTTTTCTGTTAAAGGGATTATCCGGAGTGAATCAACCCGTAGCTCTGTTGACTGAGGCTGTCGAATGGTGTCTATAGGTATCAGAATGACAGCAGTAGGTACAACGTAGACCGAATTCACGAATTGCCCGCTAACGCAAAGCATATTGGGCATATGAAAACGAAACTGACATGCCCTAATCAGTTAGCGCTGGCTGCCGTTTCATTACTCGGTCTACCGTGCATGAAAATCTGTCGTTCTTATACCTATGGATAGCACTTAGCAACGTGAATCAACTGAGCTACGTGTTGTTTCACTCCTGTGCATTGTTGCCACATGGCACCAATTTACAACATTTTAAGAAAGAAAAAATTATCAAAATATTTTTTAAGTGTACAGTGGTCCCTCGTTATTCGCGGGAGTTACGTTAAATAACCTGTGAAAGGCAAAATCCGAAGTAGCGTAATTTTTTTGATGTTTTAAGGTTGCTGCGAGTAGTATATATCCGGTAGCTTCTGTCAAATTTATGCAAATGAGGTGACGTCATTTGATGGATGAGGGTACCGCCCCTTTTTTACCGGAAGTCCCGCCTTCTGTCATCGGAAGTCCCGCCTTAGTGTCATGTTAGGTTGTGACAGCTGTCAAATGTGACAGCTGTCAAATGTGACAGCTGTCAAATGTGACAGCTAGTTTGGTTGAGGAGTAGTTGTGGGCGTGACGGAAAGTATGACATCGTGTGTCATACTCCAATGCTAAGCTAGATAGTTTAAACTAATAGTTTAAGGTTAGTGTTATGTTTTTAAATATTTAAAAAAAATAAAAATAAAAAATCGTTTTTTAAAAAATAAATAAAATAAAGTAATGATTCATTTACCTAAAAGCTTTATTTTTAATCTTGTTCTTATCCATCTCCAAATAGTGTGTTATAAGTTTTGTTTAATTGTTAACTGTTTTTAAACTAGGTTTTAAAGAAAATAAATCCTTATAATACTGGTTGTAGGCCTAGTTGTAGGTGACGTAGTGGGGTGTGTTGAGATATTATTCTTTCACCACCCTGTTTAGTTCATAGACATATAACATATCTAACCTATAGGTTAGGGGATAAGTAAATAAAACAAATAGTGGCCTATTATAGGATGTTATCTTTTTCTTCTTCTTGTTTTTTGTCCATGCACGTTAGGTTAGATAAGTCTCCAAAATGGTTGTAGCTAAACTTGCTTACACCCAATTGTTTGATTCATAGAGAAGATTAATCTATCAAAAATATAAGTTTATTTGTTTCAACTAGTTAAATAAAATACATTCTTGACATATTTACAAAGGAGTGTTTAAGAATGTAGCCTAATGTTTTTGTCGATGCACGTTGTTTGGGGGTTGGATCAACAATCTTATTTGTTAGGTCAGTCTGCCTAAATTTTTCATTTGTAATGTTTTATATTGGTAAATTTAAGTTGTCTGTTTTAACTCGTGTAAGTAAAAATAATTTCTTTATATAAGCCTATGTCGCGAAAAAAAAAGGTTTAAGAATGTTTGTTCTGAAGAGTAGCATACCGTCTTGCCAGTTCGGTCTCACTAGTGAGATCCTTTGTTTCGCAAAGGTTTTCAACATGTCTGGGTTGAGCTTGCTTACGACTAGGCTACGTATAATTGTTTAATGTGTAGAAGTTCAATCTGTCAAAATATAAGTTTTATTCATTATTACTAGGTGAATTAAAACAAATCATTCATATATTTAGCCAGCTAAGGAGTTTTTAAAATATTTGTCCACGCACGCAGTTTTTGCTTAGACTCATCTTTCGATTTCGGTAGCTGTGTTTAAAGTATTTAAAGAGAAGTTTTAATGTTTTTGGTAGCCTATTTAAGCCATAGTCTGGCGTTATAACTAACCTAATATGCACAAAAGAATTTCTTGATAGCCTATTTTACGAACAACTATTGTCCCGGTCCACTTTGTGCTTCCTTAGGCTAGCAAGCTTAGATAGGCCTATACCTACCTATCAATTGTCAGATCATAGGCTACCTAATTAATTAGTGGAGACGTTTTATTGAGATAAATTCAAGGCTCAGTGATTCAACCAAATAAATTATTTTCTTGAAACATTTTAAGCTACATAAGTCTGACGCAGATTGACGCAATTGACTATCTAGCCTACATGCGTGTCCATTTTCATGCACCATGCTATTAGGCCTACTGGATAACTCATGGATTGTATAATAAGATTGTAGCCTACTGCTCGTTGTGTTGGTGGTGGTGTGATAGACGTCTGCTATTTCTCTCTTAATTCAGTGTTCAAGGTGTAGCCATATAGGTCCGAAATAGTCCTTGTTTTTAGAAACGTAGGCCTATAGCACAACACCACATCAACCTTTTAGTGATTCTTAGTTGGTGGTAGCCTATTTGTTTTAGCTAGACATTTAGTTCAGTCTAAGCCATGGGCTACGTTTATTGATTTGTGTATAAATCGTGTAGCCTCTGAGAGGGCTAACGTGATGTAACGTGTAGGATATGGCCAGTCACGGAGATCACTAGCCCTACATGTTCTATACATTTTGCCACCAGTCAATCTACGTTACCACCATTCATTCAGTAGCCTAACTGAACAGGCTATACAAACTCAGCATACAATGATTAGTTGTAGCTGGTGTTTAACGGGTGGTGCAGAAATTTTATCAGGATGCTTTCATATTTAGACTAACCTTTCAGGTGTAGATACAATGGCTCAACCCTCACTTTGTGTGGTTGATATTCCATCATAGCCTAGTCATTTTCCATTTGCACAAAAACCTACATTTCTGATTCTACAGCCAACTTGAAGACTGAGACTAGGCTACCCAATTCCAGGTCTCCTCAGTCTCCATCTTATGGCTGACTAGAGTAGCCTACTAGGGTGCATCAGTAGTCTACCAATGCATAAGGCTGCATAAGTCTACCAATCTGATAGATGATGTGTACTGAGATTTTTAAATTGTCACGCAGTTCACTAGCCTAAATACATCAAGCCTTCAACAATTTTAACATTTACGAAAACAAGTAAATTAATAGAATCCCACTTGCATGATTCCACAAGT